>CM075807.1:77701095-77709667 GCA_037975025.1 Excoecaria agallocha
ATCGCATGATAAAATTTATTTTCTTATTTAATTATGGGAGAATTAATTAACTACATCTAAACTATTTGGTTTTTGCATATCAACAACAGTATTGAGCATTTTACTTTGTAGCCTAAAGATTAAAAATATATAATCACAAAGAGAAGAAACCTTTTTACTGTATCTCATCTCAAAAAGAATGATAGGAAGCAATACTACACCTCGTCAACCTTACCTTTAGTTAGCTTTATTGAGGGCATATGATGGTATACCAAAAAATAGAACATATTTTTACTATGCAATATGATATACCGGCTGGTATAACAGGTATACCGTCTGATATATCAAAAAACAGAACATATTTTCACTATGCAATATGGTATACCGATTGGTATACCTGGTATACCGTCTAATATACCAAATAATAGAAGATGTTTACATTCTAGAATATGGTATACCAGCTAGTATACCTGGTATACAGTCTGGTATACCAAAAAAAATAATATATTTGCACTATGCAATATGGTATACCGATTGGTATACCTGGTATACTGACTGGTACACCAAAAAATAGAACATATTTTTACTATGCAATATGGTATACCGCCTGATGTACCAAAAAACATAACATATTTTCACTATGCTATATAATATACCGGCTGGTATACCATGCGTACCTGGTATACCGCATAGTATACCACAAAACATAATATATTTTCACTATTCAATATGGTATACCGGCTGATATAGCTGGTATTCCACTTGATATACCAAAAAACAGAATATATTTGCATTATACAATATGGTATATCAGCTGGTATACCTGGTATACCACTTGGTATACCAAAAAATAGAAGATGTTTACACTCTGAAATTTGGTATACCGACTGGTATACCTGATATATCTCCTGGTATACCAAAAAACAGAACATATTCCATTATGCAATATGGTATATCTGATATACCGTCTGGTATACTAAAAAATATAACATGATTTTCTTTTTAAAATTGAATTTTAGCAATTTTTTTTGTATTTAAGCTCTAATTAAGAATATAATAAATGTAGATCCAATAATTGAAATGCAAGCATCAACAGCAAATTCTCCATTCCCACTTCTTTAAGCATCTTCTTCTTTTCGTATTTGCAGCATAAGAATTGTTTAGAATTGGGATCAACATCAAATGCTTACACAAACTCACCGTAACTAATGATTTCTTGTCGGAGAAGAGGGTGTAAAGGCTCAACAAGGTTCTTCCAATTGTTGGACCCTTGAATCTCTCCCCAAAGACTACCTAAGTTTGGAACAACAATGTTTGATTTTCCACCAATCTTGATAGCCATAGCGACTTCTGCTGTTGTTGTTGCACCAAAAGCAACAAATGATTGTTTTGGTAAAACTTTTTCAGTCTTTTTACAGAAACAAACTTGCTTAATAAAATGGGAACTGGGTAGCTGATTGTCCCCTAAATTTGTCAAACTGTAACTAGGTTTAGGCATCAACATTTTCATTGCCATTTTAAAGAGAGAAGAGGGAGAAAAAGAGAGAGAAATGAGAACAAAAGGGGACAGTGAGGGTGGAGAGAAGAGTGGAAAGGAGTAGGATTTATATGAAAGAAAGGGCAACAAGTATGGATTAATTGATGGACGGAAAGTGACAAAAAGAAAATAGAAAACAAAATAAGCAAATGAAAAAAGTAAAAAGGCATGTTTGGTGAGTATTTGACCAAGGACTATATTCAAATTTTGGATTTCATTTTTTTTCCTCCTTATGTGGTCGGTTGGGTTTGTTTCACACAGTTCCATTTTGTTTCTTCCCTTCTTGCGTGGAATTTATTTTTATGGTTTCGTTATTTTAATGCTAATAAATATAAGGGAAACAAACCTTAAACTAATACACCATCTATTAGCCTCTTAAATTGCTAAAAGTATAAAGTAAAAATTTCTCATTTTTAAGTTTAGATTTAAATCTCATCTTTTTGAGTATTTTATGTTATATCCGAATTTGGTAAAAAATTATCTATTATCTTCTTGAATTACCATTATTAGCAGAGTGAGAAATTTTTATTTTAAAAAGCGTAAGTTATTTTTATTATCTATTATCTTCTTTAAGCATCAAAACAATAATAATTCAAACTCTCATCGGTGCTTCCATTTAGATAGATAAAAAGCACCAGTAGCCTAAATTATAGAAGAGAAGCATTTATTATTATGAAACTTTATTTTGCTTTAATTCAGTCAATATACCGAACAGTTGGCATGCACGATGAAGGTTCGTTTTTTTTCTCTACAAGCATTCAAATTCATACAAATTATAAATTGCATTTCCCATATTTTCTTGACATCAATCCTCTCCTTCACCTTCTTTGTCTTCCTCAGCAAACTCTTCTGCCTCGTGGACCATCCGCTCAATTTCCTCTTGGCTTAGAGGCTCCTTGTCCTTTGTAATGGTGATCTTATCTGATTTGCCTGTGCCTTTGTCTTCGGCCTTGACGTTGAGGATACCATTGGCATCGACTTCAAATGTAACCTCAATTTGAGGAGATCCTCTGTTAAGCAAATAAGCAAAGGTGTTAGCTTGCAGCAAAGAGGTGAAGCAATCGTTTCAAGGATATTAACAAAAGCAGGAAACAGACCTTGGGGCTGGAGGAATAGATGATAATAGCTTTCTTTTCAATTGGGAATTATACAGCCAAAAACATCATCACTATGATGCCGTATTCTAGTATTTCAAGCAATAAGAAGGTGTTGGAGATAGAGAAAGTGATAGAAATAGGGTTAAAAATAAAAATAAAAATAAAAGATATTTTTAAAAGCATAAATTTTTTTATTTTTTAAAAAAAAGTATTTTTAAAACTTAAAAATCGGTGGAGGTATTTTTAAAAGATTAAGTTAAAAAAGTGGTATTGTACGTATTTTTCTCAAGGATAAATTAGAAAGACTTAAGCTTGCTTTGGGTATGATGGCCTTTTTGTTATGATCCTATAGGCCGAAGTGGTGGGCTTGACTTATTGTGGAAGGACATAAAAAGAGACTAGGCTCGTTAGCTTTTCCAAACATCATATTGATTTAGAAGTGAATGTTCACAAGCGGGGGAGATGGAGGCTAACAGGTTATTATGGAGAGCCAAATAGAAGCAACAGATCTTTCTCTTGGAACCTCATTAGAAATCTTGCTTGCAAATCTGAGCTTTCTTGGTGTGTAATTGGGGACTTTAATGACATCCAGGATCTGGGGGAGAAGAGAGGAGGCTTACCTCAACCAGCGTGCCTTATGGATGGTTTTAGAGCTGCTTTAGATGATGCTAACATGGTGGATTTGGGGATGGATGGTTATAGATTCACTTGGGTTGGAGGTGATGGTGCAGGTGGCTTAATTGAAGAGAGATTGGATCGGGCATTGGCAAACTCTGCTTGGATTTCGAAATTTCCTCTCTTCAAGGTGAGTAATCTGAATTTATCCTTTTCTGGCCATGTATTGATCTATCTAAACCCTGCTCCTTCTGCTTTCCTGTCTAAAAGAAAGAAATTCCATTTTGAAAATTCTTGGCCCTATAACACCCAATTGATTGATGTGGTTCAAAGCTCTTGGAATTCTTTTCCTCATTTTTCTTTAGCTGATAAAATTAAAAACTGTGGGGTATGTTTGTCAGATTGGGGACAAAAAATTATTGGGGATTTTAAAGAAAAATTGGTGGAGCTTCAAAAGCTTATGAGGGCTGCTAGATGTGTTCACTCTCTAAACGACTTGAATTTTCTTGAGGTTCAAAAACAATACGTAGACACTTTTAGGCAGCAAGAAATTTTTTGGGGGCAATGAGCTAAACTTTTGTGGTTAAAGGATGGAGATTCAAACTTGAAATACTTTCATGCAGTTGCTTCTAAAAGGATGAGGAAAAACCATTTTACTCAATTAAAGGATCCTACAGGCCAAGTTTGTGGCTGGAATGATGGACTTGAGGATACTGTTGTTAATTATTTTCAAGATATCTTTATTGCTACTCATACAAGCATTGAGATTATAGCCTATGGTATTAATAAAAGATTCACTTATGCACACAATGAGTTTTTGCTTCAAGAGTTTACTAGTGAAGATGTTAAGGCTGTTGTTTTTAGTATGCATCCAGATAAAGCTCTTGGGCTAGATGGGATGAATGTTGCATTTTATCAAAAATGCTGGGAGGTTGTGGGTGAAGGTGTCTCCACATTATTAATAGTTGTAGTCTTCCATACAGTATGAATGATACAGCAATTGTCCTGATACCAAAAAAGCAGTCGGTGGAGTCCATGGCAGACCTACGCCCAATAGCATTGTGTAATTTGGTGTATAAGGTGATTTCTAAAATACTCACATATCGCCTGAAATTTATTCTACCGTCCATTATCTCACTCAACCAAAGTGCTTTTATGCCTAATAGACTTATATCTGACAATTTCTTAGTGGCTTTTTAAGTAATGCACTATCTTAAACATAAGACGCAGTGAAAGGAAGGAATTGCTGCTTTGAAATTAGACATGAGTTAAAGTATATGACCGGATTGAATGGCATTTCTTGGAAGAAGTTATGATCAGAATGGGGTTCAACATCAGTTGGGTCAAATTAATTAAAATAGGTCTGATACTTTATCCCTTGTTCTGATAAGTTGCTGGGCCCTATTTCTCCTGGAAGAGGACTGAGGCAAGGGGACCCACTATCCCCCTACCTCTTTATTCTTTGTGCTGAAGGTTTGTCAGTTTTATTTAAGACTTTTGAGTCGAAAGGCCTCATTAATGGCTCTAAAGTTGTGAGAACTGCTTCTGCTATCACTTATTTTCTTTTTGTAGATGATAGCTATGAGTTTTTCAAGGCCAATATTTCTGAAGCAAAGGCAATCAAGGAAATTCTAGAGTTTTATGCTCTGGACTCAGGTCAGATAATAAATTTCAACAAGTCCTTGAAGTTTAGCTCTAATACTTCTGCTCAAGCTAAAATGGAGGTTTGCAATACTCTATCTATTAATCCTCAAATTTCTCAGGATATGTATCTTGGTTTGCCTTCAACGATTGGCAGAGACAAAAATGAGATATTTTCTTTCATTGAGCACAAAATCTGGAAGCACATTAGCAGCTGGAATCGTACTCTTCTTTCAAGAGCAGGAAAGGAAATTTTACTTAAGTTTGTTGCTCAATCCCTACATACCTATATGATGAATGTTTTTCTCCTTCCCTTGGGCTTATGTTTGCAGTTAGAAAGGACGTTAAATTTTTTCTAGTGGGGTACGAACAGTAGAACAAGAAATGGTATTTCCTGGATGGCGTAGAGTAAAATGTGCAAACCGAAAAAATTTAGGGGTATTGGGTTTCGTTCAATCCATGATTTTAACCTTGCTCTTCTTAGCAAGCAAGTCTGGCACCTTTTAGCTGAGGAGTCTTCTTTTATTGCAAAGACCTTGAAAGCTTGGTACTTTCCTAATGGTGACTTTTGGGATGCAAGCATTGGGGCTAATCCTAGCTACACCTGGCAGAGCATTCTTCAAGCTAGAGAGGCTATTAAACCAAGTCTTAAATGGAGAGTGGGTGATGGAAACAAGATCAAGGTCTAGACAGATCCCTAGCTTCCAGATGGTAATAATTCTTTTGTTTCCACGCAGCAGAATTTATCTTTGATTAATTTGAAAGTAAAGGACCTGATCATGGAAGACTCAAATTGCTGGAACTTGGAACTGATTAATGCCATTTTTTATGATTGGGATAGGTAATTGATTTTGAACATTCCTCTTAGCTAGCATCACAGTGAAGATTTGTTGCAATGGTAGTTGGAAATTAATGGCTGCTATTCAGTTTAAAGTTCCTACAAATCCATTAATTCAGGTGTGTTTACTCTGCCTTCTGTTCTTTCATCTAGTAATTGAAGGAAATTTTGGATCTGCTCATTCCGTTTAAAATGAAACACTTATTTTGGTGAGCCCTGCACTCTTGTCTTCTAGTTCACACTTTGTTGTCTTTAAAAGGTATTGACACTAATCTGGAATGTCCTGTGTGTGGTATTGCTAATGAGACAATTTTTCATTTACTCCTTGATTGTGGCTTTTCTAAGGATGTTTGGTCAAGATGTTCCTTAGGTTTTGTTAGGAAAAATGTTTCAGATGTCCCTTCTTGGTTCTCTTTAATTGTTGCTTGTATGAGTTTGGATCAGTGTGGTATTGTGGTGGCTTTCTCCTGGGCAATCTAGAAAGCTAGAAATGATCGTGTGGAAAGGGTTAAGAAGCACTGCTGGAGCAATAGCCAATCTAGCTTTTCAAATGGTGACTAAGTGTGGCATGGCTAGGCATGCTAATGCTGCTGAACATCAAGCTCTTCCATTTGCTGTGCAAAGGTGGTTTGCCCCTCCGAAGGAGTTCTTGAAAATTAATACTGATGCAACTTTATTTCCCCATATGCAGCAAACTGGAGTAGCTTTTGTTGTGAGAAATTCTGAAGGAGCTTTTGTTTGTGCTAATTGCAAGTGTTTCCCTGGAGTGGTTGATCCTTCAATGGATAAAGCGCTTGGAGTGAGAGAAGCACCGAATTGGATTAAATGGCCATCTTTATCGTCTATTATTCCCAAATCTAACTCTCAATTAGTCATCAAAGCTTTGGCTAATCATAACTCCTATCGTTCTGAATTTGATCTGATTATTCAAGATTATTTAGATTTATGTGATTCTTTAGTTAATATTCAATTTGGATTTGTGAAAAGCTATGTGAATACAGCAGCTTAATGCCTTGCTAGAGTAGCTTATTCCATGCTAAGCCTTATTATTTGGGACTTATTTCCCCTGCTTATACTTCTCCAGCTTTATTTGTTGATTCTTAATGTTCATTTTATTTCAATATATATATATAAAAGTGTTGAAATTTAGAAATTTCCAGATGTATTTTTCATAATCTATATAATATTTTTTTATTTATCTATCATCATATTCCCCCATATTCTTTGGCCGCATCAACTAGACACAAGCAGCAAATTTTACTTGTACAAAACAAGAGATGCAAATGAGTGAAATTTAATGAGGCTCTAAGAATTGCACGCATATATTTTGTAATTTGTTCAGAACCTGTTTCTTCATCTGCTGCCATTACTTCTACTTATCCTTGGCTGCCAAATTGGGGTTCAGTGACATTTCAATCTCATCAAGAGATCGTCCCTTAGTTTCGACTATGAAATAATATGCAAATGTAGCAGCTAACAGGGAAACACTCCCAAACCCAGTATACACAGGAGCAACTCCAAATATTTCAATCAGGTCCAGAAAGAACAGACCCACCAGGAAATTGCAAACCTGGATTAAAGCCAAATCAATTGATATTAGAAATCATATTCTAAGTTTCATTTTGACTAAACTAGAGGCTACGTGCTATAATTTTTAATAAATAAATGGTAAAAGCCATCCCTTTAGCACCCACCCAATGAACAGAAAGACTAAATCCCATGATCTTTCCACGCATCTTTGAACTGCTAAGTTCCGGTATGATAAGACCAGTTACTGGACCAGCTCCAATTGCAAAGGTAAATATGTACCTGCACGTCTAAATGAAAATTAGGAGTAAAGAAAAACAGACTAAATCATTGAAAACCAACTAGATGCAACTACCAGAGCCTTGAAAATGGCATGGCAGATTCCATTTAAAAATTGTAAAGCAGAAATCCAGTTTCCTAATCAATTTATTCTCCAATTGTAAGATTATATATTATGCACATGCTAGACACTCGTATAAAAGACACTATTCTGAATTTTCTTCCGGTTTCCAATTTTAAAAGAAATTTAATCCAGTTCTACAAATGAACAGACTTGGGATTTTAGAAATTAAAAGCCCAACACTTCAGGAATTGAGTTTCGATTTACAGCAGGCATGTCCAGAAAGGGCCAAAAAAAAACCTGCTATGCAATTAAAGAATTTATGAAAATGATCATATAAAAATGGCACTGGAGATATAAGAAAAGCAACTAACACATATTTTACTTCACAAGCCAGTATTCATATAAATCTAGCAACCCTTGTAAACAAAGGCCACGATGATGCAAATCAACTAGAGCAATCCAATTCCACCGCTAGGTATAACTCATTTTATCTTAAAACAGAACTTAGCTACAGGAGTCAGGTTGTTGCTGTAGACAAGAATGATGAACTGACACTAGGTCTACTTGAATATGTCTAGTTTGTGAAATTCAGCAGCTTCAAAGGGTAAAGATATCAGTTTCCATATATCTCAAATGTGCATTGGACAAAGAAAAGACTCTCAAGCAAGTTGTATAGGTTGTGAAATGAGTGCTTTTGACGATAAATTATTTGGATCCACCAGAAAATGATGTTCAATGTAAAGTGGAAAACCAGACAGTTTGGAGCTCTCTATAATTCTCTCATAGTAAATTTTAATCTCACTGTGAAATTTGCTTACATGAGAATTCCGATTACAGATAAGTTGTGACTCATTTCTTCACCTACTGGAAAACTGATTGCACATGCCGCAACCAACATTGACACGGCCTGCATACAGAAAAAAACAAATGACAACTTAGAATCATAATCAATGTGCCATTTCAGGTAAGTGGGAGTTCTTATTTTTTAAGGGAGC
>CM075807.1:77709867-77895588 GCA_037975025.1 Excoecaria agallocha
CAACCAAAGATTAACATATTGAAAAAATGATGGTAATTATCCGATTAAGAGACTCACTACCTCAAATGGTATGTATTTTTTAAAACAATCAACCAAAAATTTGTTGCCTCAAGTACGCATCTTTTTCCTTCACTCTAAATTTTGGCTCACTTTAGCACTAGTGCTCCAATTTCCTAAAATTAGGGTCAAGTATAGACACAATGACCCAACATAGTCTAGATTAGGATTACCCGATGATAAAAAAAATAGTATATTTCTGACTAAAATCATGAATCTCGAAGCTCCGACCTTAATTTTTTGAATTTTCATATAAATTTTATGATTCTCTAAGTGTTTTTTGGAGGTTTTCAACAATAAAGTGTCCAAAAGAGCTTGAATTTTGTCTTTAAACATGACAGACAAATGTCTATCATGTGATGGATGGTCATCTGAGGCAAGCTCCCACAAGTCCATGTCAAATTAGGGGTACTTTTATAATTTTTAAGAAATCATGTGAGGGACGGCCATCTGTCCATGATAGACGCCCGTCTATGGTTGTATTTCCAAATTTCCCACATTTTCTAGTTTTAAAATTAAGATAAGGATGATTTAAAGATTTTCCCGAATTTGAAGGAGATTTTATCCTTCCATATCTGGAGAGTTGGAGGAGTGGGTTTTCAACTCCTTTCCGAGTATAAAAGCTAAAATTAGGGTTTCTTTGAAAGGAAGAGATGGGGACTTTTTGAAAAAGAGAATAGGAATCTTAAGAGAAAAAAAAACCAATTTTCTTCTCCAGGGATTGAGGTTCAGATTTCATTCAACCAAAAACACAAAAACTCTTTGTTTCTTGAACATAAAATATTGAGGATCGAAGTGGAGATAGACATCGTTATCATTACAGAATTAGAATATCTCCAAAGGATAATATTCTAGATTTTTTCTTTCTCTCTCTAGTTTATTCTCATAACCATACGAATACATATGTTGTTTAATGATGTTATAATACATGCTTTTGTATTATTTATTTAAATATGCATTTTGCTAGAGATGCCACGATGATCTAGAGATGTTTTGTATGTCAAGATAGTGTATTAAGGTTTACTTTCCTCTATGGATGCATGTATTATTTCTTATGTTAAAATTATGTTTTGCATGTTGTTTATTGCTACTATCTAATTAAAATGTGATTTAGGGATAGTATTTAGATATGGTATGCTTTATGTCCATAAATCATGTATGTAGTTTTTACTCAAGATCTTTGTATATTTTGCATAAAATTTTACTTTTTGCATCTACCTTTCGAGTGACAAATGAAAAGAAAGCATCATGGTGCTTTCTTCTCATCCCGTCTCGTCTCTGGCTAGGGGCGTCCATGGCTGGATTTATGCTTTTTTAAATATTTTTTTATCCCTTCTATATTTATTCATGCCCTTTTCTTAATATTTGTTTTCAAATTAATTTTTATAATTTATATGAGTATTTTTGCTCATGTATGCATGTTTATATTTTAGTACGATCATTATGTGTATTATTTTAATTTGTTTTTTAACTATTATTTTCTCTTTAAATGCTAATTAATTGGTTTCTTATGTTTTTGTGTGAGCAATTAATTTTATGTGCATTTGGAGTTTCTTCGAGGGGTGATCATGCTTCGGGAGTCATTTCCTCAATTGTGTCGATCTCTCCTTTCATTTATTTTATTTTATTTTTCATTTAGGATTATTTTACTTAATGTTTTGCTTTATTTATTTTAATTTTGGTATTTTGTTAATTTTGATTGTATTTATTATTAGGGATGTAATAGGTAGCAATAAAATGATTTTTTTTATGTATGTTAAATGAAAAATTCGCTTAAAGTCACTTTTACTAATCAATTGGATTTATTTGAATAAATAAACCAATGACCGATTTTAACCCAAAACCGCATCATAACAAGGAAGCCTCATTTTCTCCAAAATAGGATCACTCATCACGCACTTTTCATCAAAATCAAGTAAAGACTCTTTATCCTTTTTGTAAATTATGTATGAACGAATCAATATTCCCAAAATTCAATTAACTTCCCGTTTTATGTATGATATTTTATTTTGTATGTTATTTCTCTTGTTGAGGATGATTTGCCTATGTAATAATTTAAATAGGACCTTTTGTTTATTTATTGCTTTTCTATGTGGAGTATTTATTTATCGCAATGCCTATCGTATGAGAAGGGATGTAGTGGATTAATATTTAAAAATCAATTATAAAACGACACTTAACCAAGGTGCCAAGTAAGAATTATGTTCCGAAAACCGTTCTCTATTTGAGTATCAAAAGGTTGAAATTCATTTCCAACATTTTGTTGGGTGATGACTTCATGATACCTACCTATTTGAGTTCACATTAGACACCTTCATAGGTTGACTATCAACAATAATTTGGATCTAACCTCTTTTTATTGTGAAGCGGCCAACTTAGAAGTTATAATGAACCTCATCAGGCCTTAAACCCTAAAAGCGAATTCTCGAGAACCCAATCGGAATAGAACGGGCTCCGGCATGCGTCACACGTTCATTGTAATTTTTTGTGTTGGAAAGATGAATACAAAGATCTCTCTCCTTGAGCATTCTCCCTATTTTCGCTCTTTCTTCTCTTCTTAATTCTATTCCTCTCTCAAAAACCCAGATCGTTACAATTTAAATTGTAATTTTTTTGACATAATATTTAATTATAATAAGAGAAATTAAATCTAAAATACTCCATACGTTTACTTGATTGTTAGTTATCAGACCAACTCTCTGTTGTTCTTAAAATGATTATTTCCATTTCATATTATACAAAAATCATGAAACCATTGTAATATATATATATATGGGCATAGCCACATGGTGGTGTGGGGTCACTCAATTAAAAAAAAATTAAAATACCCTTAATAATTTCTTTTTTCAAAATTGACCACACTAAAATTTTTAAATTGACACTACTCAATTTAAAAAAAAAATTAAAATATTCTTAATAATTTTTTTTTTCAAAATTGACCCCATTAAAATTTTTAAATAATTCCATTAAAAAATTAACCCTGCTAATATATTTTTGACTCCACTAAATTTAATGTCTAGCTACGCTAGTGTGTGTGTATATGTATAAGCACAAATAATAAAAATAAGTCATTGCACTTTTTGCTAGGTGATTGAATCAAGACAAAACTAAACAGCTCAAATAACAATTATTCTATTTAGATTTAGTTGTTCTTACAAATTATATAATAAATTAGGTTAATTGGATAGGATCACTCTCACGAGAGTATAATTCATTATGGCAGTATAATTTATTATGTGTACTATCATTAGTGAATGCCTTCTCTTTATAAAAATATAATTGAAAATCATTTTCTTTTATGTAAATATTTACATGCATGCACAAATAAGTGCATTCAGTTATGTAAGTTGAGAATAACTGAATCGTCTTGGGTTTTCCAAATCCCAGTAATATTAAGTCGATATTGTAAGTTGGAGCTGGATCAGCTTATTCCATTCAAATACCCAACAAGCTAATAAATGCCTTTTCAATAGCATTGGCTCTTTGAGCTCGTTTATGCCGGATTTAGACGATAAACTATAAATTTTTGTTCACGCATCTAATACCCAATTTTGTATGTTCATGTTATTTGATACATCATTTTAAAATAGAAAAAAAAAATGGACACTAGGCTCCTGAATTTTTTAACGTTTTTCTAAATTGAATATATGTATTTTCAAAAGGTGACATACTTTTTAAATCACTACATTAAATCTAATTTAAAAAAAAAATTGATAGAACTAAAATATATTATCAGTTAGTTTTATGAGAGATCAATTAAAATGACCGTGGATAAAAATTAAAAAAATATATATATAATCATTTCATATATGCAAAAAATTGATGAACTGATTTTTTTTTTTTTTTAATTTTGATATTTTAAATTGAACTCATCTAAAATTAATAGAAAATACACTTCAATTTTGTCAGTCCATTTAAATTGAACCTAATTCAATATCTAACTTTTAAAGTAACAAGAATCTAATATAAAAAAAAAATGTATACAATCTATGGTACAATATTGTAAAACTGTTTCTATCTTGCTATGTAGCAACTTTTCTTGACTTGCTCTGTAGCAAGTCTATTGTGTTTTCTTTTGCTTTTTTCTTAGCCAACCATAGACAACACGCAACAGAACATTGATGGACTAAATGCTCAGGAGTCAGGGATGAATGTCAACGATGAAAATACTTAAGGTTTGGTGATTGAGGATGATGAACCAAACAACCAGAAAATTGACTTGAGATGGAGTTTAGTGGGAAGGTTCTTGACTAAAAAAGTAAAAAACATCCAAGCCACGAAAGAAACGTTAGCAGCTTTGTGAAGACCAGGTATGGGTGTCTATATTGAAGATTTGAGCCCAAATCTCTTTATCTTTCAATTCTTTCATGAATTAGACGTCTAGAGAGTTATAGAGAATGGGCCATGGACATTTGATAATTAACTCCTGCTAGTTAGTCGGATTAAAGATGTGTTAATCAGAAAATTTGATGAATCTATCAAAGCTGGAAATAGGAGGCAACCTCTAGCAATTGGGAGCCAATGGTTGCGTGAAGTCCCACCTACAGTGCAGCAAATTCCGATAATAAATAGTTACTTGAGTGAGACTATGAATGGGGATCATAGAGGAAATGGTAGTGGTGTGATACAAGGAGATAATGGGGGGAAAATAATGGGATAAATGAGGAGTTATTGCTGGCGAATTTACAGGGAATTTCAAAAAGAAAGGATGTTGTGATATGAGATCATGAAGGAGAGAACATACATATGCTGCCACAAAACAAGGAAGGGATAATTATAAGTAATCATAAACGAAGAAGAAGGGAGAATGACAACCAGTTTATGGATAGTTCTTCCGTGCCAGAATCTAGCCCAATAACGAAAGCTATGTTAGATTCAAAAAACTTAGGGAAGTCATGAGTTGTATAAGCTGAAATTGCCGCGGGATACAGGCAGTTTGGATCCTCAAGGAGCTTGTGTCCATAAAAAAAAAAAAAAAAAGTCCAATTTTATTTTTCTAATTGTAACTATTTGTGGTAAAGATAAAGGGAGTTTTACAGAACTACCCAAAAACAAAGTAGTCCCAACTAAAAATACCCCATCTTTTTTTCCTTTTAACGTTACCTTTTTTTTAATCTTTATTTTTTAAAATATCTCTTTTTTAATTTAACACGAGCTCTTCATCTCTCTTTTCTTATTCTTAGTGTTTTTACCTTCTTCTTTCTTTCTACTTCCTGCTGCTTGGCAGGGGATTTCAAAAGCATGTTTGGTGACAACAACAGTGAACCAAAGTTTATCGGATTTAGAAGTTTCAACACTTATATTTGTAACTTTAACACAATGAAAAGCTTAGGGGAATCATAAAGATGTCGCCAATGAAAAGCTTATATTGGAATTTTTCAGTTCCTGGCTTTTGCCTTTTATACTGATATTAGGATAATCTAAATTAGTTTTGATTTTGGATTTTAGTTCAATCATCAGAGAATGTATGTGTTTGCTACTTTTTTGTGCCCTGCATCTGTTTGTTAAAATTCATCCAAGAAATATTTTGGATTTTTTCTCTATTTCAAAACTCTGTATTGCTGCAATAACAAGGATTTCCTAAGTGTTTCCAAGTACTATTCTCCAATGGTTGTTGCAGTAAAAGCATTCCTTCTTCTAGTATATCGTGTTCCTGTTACCAGACATTGATTAGTGTCTAAGAATCTCCACTTTGTTTCACCGGTACCAAAGTTGTATGCCTACTTTTTTAATCTCTTCTCATTTAATATTGATGATTATGATGTTTTGGCATATAAAATAAGAGTTTGTATCTCAAATTAATCTCATATGGAGCAAAATCAACATTATCGTTATTGCATTATGTAATATCAACATGTGAGTTGATATAAAATGTGCAAGGTAAAGTAACATGTTAATCACTTCTTCTCAT
Organism: Excoecaria agallocha; assembly: GCA_037975025.1. Lineage (NCBI taxonomy): Eukaryota > Viridiplantae > Streptophyta > Magnoliopsida > Malpighiales > Euphorbiaceae > Excoecaria > Excoecaria agallocha. The sequence continues at coordinate 77,715,836 of CM075807.1, forward strand.
TCTATGTTGGGAATGTTGAAAATTATAAAAAGTAGCAAAAGAGTTCTAAGTAACTAGAACCATGTGAATTATATTGTTAATTATGACTTGGCAAATCCATGTTTACTTATTTCTGTGATTCAAGTTATAATACCTTATAAATGATTGTTTATTCTTTTTTTTTTACATAAAAAGGATCCCCGATCTTAATCTCTAGTTTGATAATTTACTTAGTAGGGATGATGAAAACTAGTAGGGATGCTCACGGGGCGGGGCGGGGCGGGGAAGGAGTCCCCACTCCCCGCCCGATGCATTGTCGGGGATTCCCCGTCCCCGCCCCTGCCTAGAACACGGAGAGAAAAATCCCCCCGTCCCCACCCCGCGAGGATCCCCGTTCCCCGATAAATTCCCCAATCTACCCTCAATGAATCCCCAACCCGATCCAAATTAAATGCTTCATATAAATTATATTTCATTTGTTTAAAAAAATTTCACATAAAATTAAAATACAAATTTTAATAATTAATAACTTAAAATTAAACATGTTTCATACCATTCAAATACAAATATTTATAAACATCCCATACAATTCAAATTATAAATAACACAACAGCACTCAAATTGCTAAAAATATTACAAACAACAGCTGGTTTGCAAGATTCCACAGAGGAGTCGCCCAAGTTCAATGAAGGCATAAAAGACTCTAAAAGAGCACCATAATTCAACCTAAAATGTCAAGAAAGTGTATAGAAATACATATCCAAATTTTCTGTCATGAAAATATGGAGATCAGGTGCCACATCATGCCCTTAACCCCTTATAAGGTTGCTTTGTTGAGCTTTTCTCGTATAGTTCAAAGGTTAAATATCCATGTTTTTCATGGCATATTCCATAAATGAAATCTGGCTAGAAGCCAGTATGCATTTATTAAGTTTAAGAACCTATTTTCAGCATCAAAGGTAATCACCATCCTTTTAAATGATACTTCTTGAGTTTCAATGAACATGAGCTGGTGGTTTTTTTTAGAACCTGGATGCTTAATCTAACAATATCTATAAATCCATATTAAAACATTAAACAAAAATCATTTGATAGCAAGCATGTTAGCAGTAACATACAAAGAACCAAGTACATAAGCTCACCATTGTATCCCCGATTCCAAGGCTCAAAATACCAGCAAAGGGAGCAAAAGGTCGATCGTTGTACCTATAAGACATCCAAATAGGAAGTGCACATCCCAATAAGAGTGAAAAGTGACTGAAGAAGTGATCAAAATGAAAGAAAAATATCCATTTGCATCATAAACAAACAAAGAAATATCAAGTCGTACCTAACAATAAGAAGATCCGAATCACGATGGTCTGTAAATGCATTCATGAATTGATGTATGAGGTTTCCCATAGGCCAAATTCTCCAGACCTGGCCACAAATAATAGGGTTAAAGAAAATAAAAAAAGGAAAAGATATACAAAAAAGCCATATTGCAGAACTGATGAAGAAAACCAGTTGCAGTTCATCAATTTGTAATAATAAGAAAACCAACATAAATTTTCCACATATGTCAAAATTAAAATACCAATTATTAAAGTTATTGATAACTGAAACATTAAGTCATTTTAACTGGTTTAGACTAGTGGCCTTCGCAATAAAATGACAAGTATATTTTATCTTTCTTTTAATATTTCTCATTAAAAGTTGCAAGTTAATCAGCAAAATTAAGATTTAAGAAACTATAATCCAACCACTTAAAATGCACGAATCATGAAAGATACACACAGAATCTGGAAGGTTGATTGGCTTACTCGAATGATTTCTAAGGTCAAGAAAACTGCCAATGCAGCACCAAATGCAAGGTCGAGAAACTTTGGCTGGAAGAAAAATATAAAGTCAGCACTGTAAAGAAATGACTAGAATTGACAAAGACACAAATGGAAAACAGCAAAAAGCAAACCGGTTCCATCCTTAACTCTTCCCAGATTACTTGGAAGATAACAACAGGCAGAAACATTAGTACAGCCATCAGGTGGTAGTACTTTCGAAGACGAATCCTCTCAAGCAGAGGCCAAACATTCCGTCTTCATCATTCTCAAGAGAATATAAAAAACAGTGAAAAGATAAAAAGAAAATAGAGCAATGAATGAAAGATTCTTCTTTCAAAGAAATAAACCGGAAAATGCCACCACCAAAACTATCAATACTTGTTAATCAAGAATTGAACAATAATGCCAAGCAACTGAATCTTATTTTACCTGAAGAGAAGCGAAACCAGTCCCTGAAATCCAAAAACAGGAGCCGCCGCTTTAAATCTAGCCTTTTGTCAATCTGAAAAACACCAAACTAAGAAATTCACAACCAATCAAAAGAAACAGCTAGAGAAACTAATGAAACAGCTAGAGAAACTAATCAACAAACCTGGAGAGAAGCGAAAATCAAAAACAGGAGATCTCTTTGTTATAGAGAGAGAGAGGGGGGAGTGGCTATGTCTGTGAGAGGGAGAAGAGAAGAGAGTCAAGAGATGGCGGCGGGAGAAAAAATGAATTAGCCTAGGGTTTAATTGGGATATTTATAGTTGATGGCAAATATATAAATATTTAGAATATAGAGATATTTATGGTAATATACACTGAGGTCAGAGATCCCCGCGGGGCGAATATCCCTTTTCCCGCCCTTGCCCCGAATTTCATCTTGGGCATTTTTTTATCTCCATCCCCGCCCCCACGGGGAAAAAGATCAGGAATTTCCCATCTCGTTCGGGTCGGATCCCCATGGATATCAAATTTTTCCCATCCCGTGATCATCCCTATAAACTAGGTTCATCTCATTGCATTTGATGCAAAAAAAAAAGGAAAAAGTGAAGCTTCGCATTTGTGATGTTGGACTTCTTCAGATATAGGTTTACATTTTTTTAAAACATTGCATTTGGATGATTATTCTTCTCAAATGAAGCCAAATTACCCATAGACATTGCTTATACTAAATGACGTATGGATTTACTGGTCTTTCTACCTCAAAAGGATCAAATGGGAAATTGTGGGAGGTTGAATTAAATGGGACATCAATAGTGCAAAACAAAAGACTTCATTATTGCTTGTAGGCATTTATGAAAATAGGTACACATGCATATGAATTATCCATCCCTTTTGGCTGCCAATTCATTTATTTTTATGGAAAAATATCTCTTTGTCAGGATCTTTCTATTTGATGAGTTTTCTAATGATTGTGATCCATGAAGAATGGTTGGCAAAAGCCTTGGTTTTCTCTCAGTGAAGTTCTTGATAGTATCAAATTTTACAATTAATTTAATATTTACAAAAATGCAAAATCTAACTTTTTTACATGGAAAAAAATATTATTGATTGGGTGAATATATGATTTAAACAAGAATTTTTTCTATAGTTATATATGTAAAATACAAAACTTAGTTAGTTTAGATAATTTATTGTTAGACGTCATTTCAAAATTTCTAACTTTTGTCATTAATTTAATTACATAGTTTTTTAGTCTTGGCTAGCTTGATTATTAACCAGGATGTATTATGTCCTATTTAAATAAGGTCAAATTATTGGGTGGTTGGAAGATTTTTGAGTAGAGACAGAATTTAATCAAGTTCGATTTGGAAACATTATTTACTTATGTATTAATTGGAATCACTTACCTATTTTATTCTTGAAGCTATCATTACCAAAGCTAGGAGACTATCTAAAATACATGTTTTAAAGCTTTTCTAGGATGCAATTTAAATTAATCGCATGATAAAATTTATTTTCTTATTTAATTATAGGAGAATAAATTAACTACATCTAAACTATTTGGTTTTGGCATATCAACAACAGTATTGAGTATTTTACTTTGTAGCCTAAAGATTAAAAGTATATAATCACAAAGAGAAGAAACCTTTTTATTGTATCTCATCTCAAAAAGAATGATAGAAAGCAATACTACACCTCATCACCCTTACCTTTAGTTAGCTTTATTGAGGGCATATGATGGTATACCAAAAAATAGAACATATTTTTACTATGAAATATGATATACCGGCTGGTATAACAGGTATACCGTCTGGTATATCAAAAAACAGAACATATTTTTACTATGTAATATGGTATACCGGTTGGTATACCTGGTATACCGTCTAGTATACCAAATAATAGAAGATGTTTACATTCTAGAATATGGTATACCAGCTAGTATACCTAGTATACCGTCTGATATACCAAAAAATAGAATATATTTGCACTATACAATATGGTATACCGGCTAGTATACCTGGTATACTGACTGGTACACCAAAAAATAGAACATATTTTTACTATGTAATATGGTATACCGGCTGGTATACCGCCTGATGTACCAAAAAACATAACATATTTTTACTATGCTATATAATATACCGGCTGGTATACCGTGCGTACCTAGTATACCGCACAGTATACCACAAAACATAATATATTTTCACTATTCAATATGGTATACCGGCTGATATAGCTGGTATGCCACCTGATATACCAAAAAACAGAATATATTTGCACTATACAATATGGTATATCGACTAGTATACCTGGTATACCACTTGGTATACCAAAAAATAGAAGATGTTTACACTCTGAAATTTGGTATACCTGATATACCTCCTAGTATATCAAAAAACAGAACATATTCCATTATGCAATATGGTATATCTGATATACCGTCTGGTATACTAAAAAATATAACATGATTTTCTTTCTTAAAATTGAATTTTAGCATATTTTTTTATTTAAGCTCTAATTAAGAATATAATAAATGCAAATCCAATAATTGAAATGCAAGCATCAACAGCAAATTCTCCATTCCCACTTCTTTAAGCATCTTCTTCTTTTCGTATTGCATATAGTCCTTGGTCAAACCTTAAACTAATACACCATCTATTAGTTTAAGAGATAAATTCAATAATAGATAAATTCTTGCGTGGAATTTATTTTTATGGTTTCGTTATTTTATTGCTAATAAATATAAGGGAAACAAACCTTAAACTAATACACCATCTATTAGCCTCTTAAATTGCTAAAAGTATAAAGTAAAAATTTCTCATTTTTAAGTTTAGATTTAAATCTCATCTTTTTGAGTATTTTATGTTATATCCGAATTTGGTAAAAAATTATCTATTATCTTCATGAATTACCATTATTAGCAGAGTGAGAAATTTTTATTTTAAAAAGCATAAGTTATTTTTATTATCTATTATCTTCTTTAAGCATCAAAACAATAATAATTCAAACTCTCATCGGTGCTTCCATTTAGATAGATAAAAAAGCACCAGTAGCCTAAATTATAGAATAGAAGCATTTATTATTAAGAAACTTTATTTTGCTTTAATTCAGTCAATATACAGAACAGTTGGCATGCACGATGAAGGTTCGTTTTTTTTTCTCTACAAGCATTAAAATTCATGCAAATTATAAATTGCATTTCCCATATTTTCTTGACATCAATCCTCTCCTGCACCTTCTTGTCTTCCTCGGCAAACTCTTCTGCCTCGTGGACCATCTGCTTAATTTCCTCTTGGCTTAGACAACCCTTGTCCTTTGTAATGGTGATCTTCTCTGATTTGCCTGTGCCTTTGTCTTCGGCCTTGACGTTGAGGATACCATTGGCATTGACTTCAAATGTAACCTTAATTTGAGGAGTTCCTCTGTTAAGCAAATAAGCAAAGGTGTTAGCTTGCAGTAAAGAGGTGAAGCAATCGTTTCAAGGATATTAACAAAAGCAGGAAACAGACCTTGGGGCTGGAGGAATAGATGATGATAATAGTTTTCTTTTCAATTGGGAATTATACAGCCAAAAACATCATCACTATGATGTCGTATTCTAGTATTTCAAGCAATAAGAAGGTGTTGGAGATAGAGAAAATGATAGAAATAGGGTTAAAAAAAATAAAAAAGGTATTTTTAAAAGCATAAATTTAAAAAAAAAGGTATTTTTAAAACTTAAAAATCGGTGGAGGTATTTTTAAAAGATAAAGTTAAAAGAGTGATATTGTACGTAATTTTTTCAAGGATAAATTAGAAAGACTTAAGCTTGGTTTGGGTATGATGGCCTTTTTGTTATGATCTTATGGGCCGAAGTGGTGGGCTTGCCTTATTGTGGAAGGACAAAAAAATAGACTAGGCTCGTTAGCTTTTCCAAACATCATATTGATTTAGAAGTGAATGTTCACAAGCTAGGGAGATGGAGGCTAACAGGTTATTATGGAGAGTAGGGGTGTACACGGGTCTGGATCTTCCTGTACCGAATCGAGGAACCGAAGAAAAAGATCTAGAACCGAACTGTACCGTTTACTTTTTAACTAGAACCGAACCGAATTGTACCGTTGACTTTATTTGAAATGGATCTGGATATTTAACCGAGAACCGGACCGAAAACCATATTAAACTGTACTGAATTATCTTGTACCGAATTGTACAGAAAGAATCGATATTTATTAATTATTATTTATAATACTAATAATTTATATATAAATATTACTTATAATTTTTATTCTATATGTACTACATAAATTTAAGTTCATAATTATTTAAGTTATATATTTTAATACACAAAATTAAGATAATAATTAGTTAATAAATTAAACTAAATATTTTAATTATTAAGAAAATAAATTTAATTATTATAATAATAATTCTATATATGAATATGAATATATAACTGAAATAATTTATATTTAATTTAATCTATCTTTAATATCACTCAACTACTATTTTATTTTCTTTATAAATTTTTATATAAATATTTAAGTTAATCAATTTATCATATAAGTAATTTATCAATTAATTTCATTTACTGTGAATATCAATTAACTAATATTCATATATTTTTAGGATAATACCTTTATGAATATCTAAATTAATAATGTAATTAAATATATTTATTATATATAATGAAATATTACCAATTATTGTATTATATAAGTGTATAATTATTTTACCAATTAATTTCATTTATTTTTAGTGTCATTAAACTAGTATGTATATATTTTCGTACAATACCTATAGTAATAATGAAGTTGTAAATCAATAATGTGATTATATATAGTTATTGTATATAAAAATTTTATCAATTAATATAATTATTTGAGTGTGTAATTATTTTATCAATTAACTTTATTTATCTTTATATCATGAATAATTAAATGTACTTATATGAGTAAATATACTTTCAGTATTACTTAACTAACATTCATTAATTTTTTTACAATATCTATATGAGTAATTGAGTATTTAAATTAACAATATAATTATATACAATTATTATATTAATGAAATTTTACTAATTTGTGTAAAATTATTTACTGCATAAATTTAATCTCATAATTATTTATATTATATATTTTCATGCATAAAATTAAGATGATAATTAGTTAATAAGTTAAACTAAATATTTTAATTATTGAAAATAAAAATTTAATTATTATAATAATTATTCTATATATATATATATGAATATGAATACATAATTAAAATAATTTGTATTTAATTTAATATATCTTTAATATCATTCAATAATTATTTTATTTTCTTTATAAATAATATTTATTAAATATCTATATAGATATGTAAGTTAAGCAATTTATCACATAAATACTTTATCAATTAATTCCACTTACTTTGAGTATCAATTAACTAATACTCATCTATTTTAGAGCAATACCTATATAAATATTTAAATTCGTAATGTAATTAAATATATTTATTATATATAATAAAATATTACCGATTAATGTATTTATATATAAGTGTATAATTATTTTATCAATTAATTTTATTTATTTATAGTGCCATTCAACTAGTATGTATATATTTTTGTATAATACCTATATATATTAGTAATGAAGTTGTAAATCGATAATATGATTACATATAGTTATTATATATAATAAATTTTATCTATTAATATAATTATATGATTATATGATTATGTAATTATTTTATCAATTAACTTTATTTACTTTTATATCATGAATGATTGAATGTACTTATATGAGTACATATACTCTCAATATCACTTAACTAACATTCATTTATTTTTGCACAATACCTAGATGAATAATTGAGTATTTAAATTAACAATACAATTATATACAGTTATTATATTAATGAAATTTTATCAATTAGTGTAATTATATAGGTGTATAATTACCTTAACGATTAATTTTATTTTCTTTTAGTATCACTCAACTAGTATTACTATTAATCTATTTTTGTATAATATCTATATGAGTAATTTAGTATGTAAATTAACAATATAATTATATACAATTATTATATTAATGAATTTTTTTACCAATTAGTGTAATTATATATGTATATAATCATCTTACCAATTAACGTAATTATATGAGTATATAATCACATTAGCTTAAGAGTTATAATTTTATTTTGTTCTCTAACGTTTTTTTAAATATCTATATTTTTTTTAACACATAAAAAGATAACATCGGCTTATAAAATACTTCATTTTATAAATTATTTTATTAATACTATTAATTTAATAGTCATTTAAAAAATATCTTATAATTACTCTCATTTTTATAAATAATGGTAAATATAAATTATTTTTTAATCATAAAAAATTGAATTGAAGATAAAAATTATAAAAAATTTTAAGAGGAAAAAGTTTGTTATTTTGAATTTTCGTAGGGAGCTAATTTTAGGAAATGGAAAAGTTTTTTTATGTTTTATTAGGGTGATAATAATTTAGGTTTAGGTTTTTATCTTTCTTTCCCATCTTCACCTCCCCTCCCTCTACCTTCCTCACTCTCCTCTCACCACTGCCGGTATCTGCCTCTCACCACCACTGCCATCCGGTCTCTTCCTCTCACCACTGCTAGGTAACTGATGTAGTGGCGATTTTACATATGTTTCAGGTGTTAGATGCTCGATTTTTTAGGTAGTTGAGGGCTTTGAGGTTGTTGAGGCTGCATTGTTTTTTTAAGGTTTTGATTTGGTTTCTGTTTTTGTTATCAAAGGGGTCCGAACTCTAGCTGAAGTGGTATAAAGCTAGCTCTGTTTCTTCTCTCAAGGTATCCTAGCTGAAGTGGTATAAATCAATGCAAAGTTTCATGATACAAGAAGTCTAGCTCTTTCTCTCTCGCTCTTAAGCTGGAGGATTAATGGGGTTGGTGATCTTCATCTCCATTCAATAGTTTTTTCATGGTATCTAAGCACATTAGAAAGATTCTAGTGATCTGAGGGCTTGTTTTCTTTACTTGATTGATTATAGTGTGAGTAAAGTTTAAAAACTTGTTGTTTAGAGGACCGTTACTGAAACTTTTGACTGAATTTGTGATAATGGCAGCTAATCAAAAGAAGAAAGATTCCATTACCTTGCAAGGATCTGACAATCCTGGAATTGCAATAGATTTTGGCTTATGGATACTGAGTTCTTTATCTAAAGAACTTAATGAATCTTTTGTTTGTGCTACTATTGCATTTTGTTTGTGCTACTATTGCAAAAGAGCTGTGGCATAAGCTTGAGCACAGATTTCGAAAGGTTAATGGACCTTTTCAATATCAAATTAAGAGAGAGCTAGCTTCAATCTCTCAAGGTATTATTAATATGCTGGTTTATTTAAAACCATATTTTGTTTTGTGCTACTATTGCAAAATATGTTGGTGCTCTGTTTCTTTTTGGGTCATTAGTCTTTGGGTTATGATTTATTTCATTTCCAGATTATGGCAGCATGAAGTAAAATTCTAAATAAGTGTATAATTAAAAGTGTGTGTGTGTGTGTGTATATATATATATATATATAGTAATTTATTCTAAATCAGTCTAAATATAATCCATATCATCATAGCATTATGTAAGAAATTCTCTTAATAATGTTTTAGTACTTAAGCTGCTGAGTTGCCATGAGTGTATAATTAATAGTATATAATGCTGGTGCTCTATTTCTTCCGTTGTCATTGGTCTTTGGGTTATGGTTTATTTCATTTCCAGATTATGGCAGCATGAAGTAAAATTCTAGATAAGTGTATAATTAATAGTATATATATATATATATATATATATATATATATATATATATATATATATATATATATATATAGTAATTTATTTTAAATTAGTCTAAATATAATCCATATCATCATAGCAATATGTAAGAAATTCTCTTAATAATGTTTTAATTAGGTGATATTAATCGTATTCTTTACGGTGTAAATTACTTGAATTCCGAAAATTGAGCAGTAATCTTCAAGCATATGCAAGAAGAAATATTTTATTGAAACTTATTATATCATTTAAATAATTCAAGTTTAAATTTCCTAATGATATTATGCTTTTCTTCATTCTTCTAGCTTAGGTCGATAACAGAAATCTTATTCATCCTCTAAATATTTATTATTGTGTGTATTTATTTTGTATTTAAAATTATTGATTTATCTGAAATTTCGAATTGTACTGTACCGTATTGTTTTGTACTGAAAGAACCGAAGAATCATATTGAATTGTACCGAAATTTTATAGAACTGTACCGAATTGTACCGAATTTTCAAGACAATTACAATACTTAATTTTTAAAATTCCCGAAATTTCAAGATAATACGAAGATTTATAAATATCCGAATTGTACCGTACCGTGTACACCCCTAATGGAGAGCCAAATAGAAGCAACAGATATTTCTCTTGGAACCTCATTAGAAATCTTGCTTGCAAATCTGAGCTTTCTTGGTGTGTAATTTGGGACTTTAATGACATCCAGGATCTGGGGGAGAAGAGAGGAGGCTTACCTCAACCAGCGTGCCTTATGGATGGTTTTAGAGCTGCTTTAGATGATGCTAACATGGTGGATTTGGGGATGGATGGTTATAGATTCACTTGGGTTGGAGGTGATGGTGCAGGTGGCTTAATCGAAGAGAGATTGGATCGGGCATTGGCAAACTCTGCTTGGATTTCGAAATTTCCTCTCTTCAAGATGAGTAATCTGAATTTATCCTTTTCTGACCATGTATTGATCTATCTAAACCCTACTCCTCCTGCTTTCCTGTCTAAAAGAAAGAAATTCCATTTTGAAAATTCTTGGCCCTATAACACCCAATTGATTGATGTCGTTCAAAGCTCTTGGAATTCTTTTCCTCATTTTTCTTTAGCTGATAAAATTAAAAACTGTGGGGTATGTTTGTCAGATTGGGGGATTTTAAAGAAAAATTGGTGGAGCTTCAAAAGCTTATGAGGGCTGCTAGATGTGTTCACTCTCTAAACGACTTGAATTTTCTTGAGGTTCAAAAACAATACCTAGACACTTTTAGGCAGCAAGAAATTTTTTGGGGGCAATGAGCTAAACTTTTGTGGTTAAAGGATGGAGATTCAAACTTGAAATACTTTCATGCAGTTGCTTCTAAAAGGATGAGGAAAAACCATTTTACTCAATTAAAGGATCCTACAGGTCAAGTTTGTGGCTGGAATGATGGACTTGAGGATACTATTGTTAATTATTTTCAAGATATCTTTATTGCTACTCACACAAGCATTGAGATTATAGCCCATGGTATTAATGATAGATTCACTGATGCACACAATGAGTTTTTGCTTCAAGAGTTTACGAGTGAAGATGTTAAGGCTGTTGTTTTTAGCATGCATACGGATAAAGCCCTTGGGCTAGATGGGATGAATGTTGCATTTTATCAAAAATGCTGGGAGGTTGTGGGTGAAGATGTCTCCACATTATTAATAGCTGTAGTCTTCCATACAGTATGAATGATACAGCAATTATCCTGATACCAAAAAAGCGGTCGGTGGAGTCCATGGCAGACCTACGCCCAATAGCATTGTGTAATTTGGTGTATAAGGTGATTTCTAAAATACTCACATATCGCCTGAAATTTATTCACCGTCCGTTATCTCACTTAACCAAAGTGCTTTTATGCCTAATAGACTTATATCTGGCAATTTCTTAGTGGCTTTTTAAGTAATGCACTATCTTAAACATAAGACGCAGTGAAAGGAAGGAATTGCTGCTTTGAAAATAGACATGAGTAAAGTATATGACCGGATTGAATGGCATTTCTTGGAAGAAGTTATGATCAGAATGGGGTTCAACATCAGTTGGTCAAATTAATTAAAATTGGTCTGATACTTTATCTCTTGTTCTGATAAGTTGCTTGGCCCTATTTCTCCTGGAAGAGGACTGAGGCAAGGGGACCCACTATCGCCCTACCTCTTATTCTTTGTGTTGAAGGTTTGTCAGTTTTATTTAAGACTTTTGAGTCGAAAGGCCTCATTAGTGGCTCTAAAGTTGTGAGAACTGCTTCTGCTATCACTTATCTTCTTTTTGTAGATGATAGCTATGTGTTTTTCAAGGCCAATATTTCTAAAGCAAAGGCAATCAAGGAAATTCTAGAGTTTTATGCTCTGGACTCAGGTCAGATAATAAATTTCAACAAGTCCTTGAAGTTTAGCTCTAATACTTCTGCTCAAGCTAAAATGGAGGTTTGCAATACTCTATCTATTAATCCTCAAATTTCTCACGATATGTATCTTGGTTTGCCTTCAACGATTGGTAGAGACAAAAATGAGATATTTTCTTTCATTGAGCACAAAATCTGGAAGCGCATTAGCAGTTGGAATCGTACTCTTCTTTCAAGAGCAGGAAAGGAAATTTTACTTAAGTTTGTGGCTCAACCCCTACATACCTATATGATGAATGTTTTTCTCCTTCCCTTGGGCTTATGTTTGCAGTTAGAAAGGACGTTAAATTTTTTCTAGTGGGGTACGAAAAGTAGAACAAGAAATGGTATTTCCTGGATGGCGTAGAGTAAAATGTGCAAACCGAAAAAATTTAGGGGTATTGGGTTTCGTTCAATCCATGATTTTAACCTTGCTCTTCTTGGCAAGCAAGTCTGGCGCCTTTTAGCTGATGAGTCTTCTTTTATTGCAAAGACCTTGAAAGCTCGGTACTTTCCGAATGGTGACTTTCGGGATGCAAGCATTGGGGCTAATCCTAGCTACACCTGGCGGAGCATTCTTCAAGCTAGAGAGGCTATTAAACCAAGTCTTAAATGGAGAGTGGGTGATGGAAACAAGATCAAGGTCTAGACAGATCCCTAGCTTCCAGATGGTAATAATTCTTTTGTTTCCACCCAGCAGAATTTATCTTTGATTAATTTGAAAGTAAAGGACCTGATCATGGAAGACTCAAATTGCTGGAACTTGGAACTGATCAATGCCATTTTTTATGATTGGGATAGGTAATTGATTTTGAACATTCCTCTTAGCTAGCATCACAGTGAAGATTTGTTGCAATTGTAGTTGGAAATTAATGGCTGCTATTCAGTTTAAAGTGCCTACAAATCCATTAATTCAGGTGTGTTTACTCTGCCTTCTGTTCTTTCATCTAGTAATTGAAGGAAATTTTTGGATCTGCTCATTCCGTTTAAAATGAAACACTTCTTTTGGTGAGCCCTGCACTCTTGTCTTCCAGATCACACTTTGTTGTCTTTAAAAGGTATTGACACTAATCTGGAATGTCCTGTGTGTGGCATTGCTAATGAGACAATTTTTCATTTACTCCTTGATTGTGGCTTTTCTAAGGATGTTTGGTCAAGATGTTCCTTAGGTTTTGTTAGGAAAAATGTTTCAGATGTCCCTTCTTGGTTTTCTTTAATTGTTGCTTGTATGAGTTTGGATCAGTGTGGTATTGCGGTGGCTTTCTGCTGGGCAATCTAGAAAGCTAGAAATGATCGTGTGGAAAGGGTTAAGAAGCACTGCTGGAGCAATAGCTAATCTAGCTTTTCAAATGGTGACCAAGCGTGGCATGGCTAGGCATGCTAATGCTGCTGAACATCAAGCTCTTCCATTTGCTGTGCAAAGGTGGTTTGCCCCTCCGTAGGATTTCTTGAAAATTAATACTGATGCAACTTTCTTTCCCCATATGCAGCAAACTGGAGTAGCTTTTGTTGTGAGAAATTCTGAAGGAGCTTTTGTTTGTGATAATTGCAAGTGTTTCCCTGGAGTGGTTGATCCTTCAATGGATAAAGCGCTTGGAGTGAGAGAAGCACCGAATTGGATTAAATGGCCATCTTTATCGTCTATTATTCCCGAATCCAACTCTCAATTAGTCATCAAAACTTTGGCTAATCATAACTCCTATCGTTCTGAATTTGATCTGATTATTCAAGATTATTTAGATTTATGTGATTCTTTAGTTAATATTCAATTTGGATTTATGAAAAGCTATGTGAATACAGCAGCTCAATGCCTTGCTAGAGTAGCTTATTCTATGCTAAGCCTTATTATTTGGGACTTATTTCCCCTGCTTATACTTCTCCAGCTTTATTTGTTGATTCTTAATGAAGTTCATTTTATTTCAAAATATATATATAAGTGTTGAAATTTAGAAATTTCCAGATGTATTTTTCATAATCTATATAATATTTGTTTATTTATCTATCATCATATTACCCCATATACTTTGGCCGCATCAACTAGACACAAGCAGCAAACTTGTACAAAACAAGAGATGCAAATGAGTGAAATTTAATGAGGCTCTAAGAATTGCACGCATATATTTTGTAATTTGTTCAGAACCTGTTTCTTCATCTGCTGCCATTACTTCTACTTATCCTTGGCTGCCAAATTGGGGTTCAGTGACATTTCAATCTCCTCAAGAGATCGGCCCTTAGTTTCGACTATGAAATAATATGCAAATGTAGCAGCTAACAGGGAAACACTCCCAAACCCAGTATACACAGGAGCAACTCCAAATATTTCAATCAGGTCCAGAAAGAACAGACCCACCAGGAAATTGCAAACCTGGATTAAAGCCAAATCAATTGATATTAGAAATCATATTCTAAGTTTCATTTTGACTAACTAGAGACTACGTGCTATAATTTTTAATAAATAAATGGTAAAAGCCATCCCTTTAGCACCCACCCAATGAACAGAAAGACTAAATCCCATGATCTTTCCACGCATCTTTGAACTGCTAAGTTCCGGTATGATAAGACCAGTTACTGGACCAGCTCCAATTGCAAAGGTAAATATGTTA
This sequence comes from Excoecaria agallocha, assembly GCA_037975025.1. NCBI lineage: Eukaryota > Viridiplantae > Streptophyta > Magnoliopsida > Malpighiales > Euphorbiaceae > Excoecaria > Excoecaria agallocha. The sequence goes on from CM075807.1 coordinate 77,730,843, forward strand.
CTGCACGTCTAAATGACAATTAGGAGTAAAGAAAAAACCGACTAAATCATTGAAAACCAACTAGATGCAACTACCAGAGCCTTGAAAATGGCATGGCAGATTCCATTTAGAAATTGTAAAGCAGAAATCCAGTTTCCGTAATCAATTTATTCTCCAATTGTAAGATTATATATTATGCACATGCTAGACACTCGTATAAAAGACACTATTCTGAATTTTCTTCCGGTTTCCAATTTTAAAAGAAATTTAATCCAGTTCTACAAATGAACAGACTCGGGATTTTAGAAATTAAAAGCCCAACACTTCAGGAATTGAGTTTTGATTTACAGCAGGCATGTCCAGAAAGGGCCAAAAAAAACCTGCTATGCAATTAAAGAATTTATGAAAATGACCATATAAAAATGGCACTGGAGATATAAGAAAAGCAAACTAACACTATATTTTACTTCACAAGCCAGTATTCATATAAATCTAGCAACCCTTGTAACCAAAGGCCACGATGATGCAAATCAACTAGAGCAATCCAATTCCACCGCTAGGTATAACTCATTTTATCTTAAAACAGAACTTAGCTACAGGAGTCAGGTTGTTGCTGTAGACAAGAATGCTGAACTGACACTAGGTCTACTTGAATATGTCTAGTTTATTATCAGTTTCCATATATCTCAAATGTGCATTGAGACAAAGAAAAAAGACTCTCAAGCAAGTTGTATAGGTTGTGAAATGAGTGCTTTTGACAATAAATTATTTGGATCCACCAGAAAATGATGTTCAATGTAAAGTGGAAAACTAGACAGTTTGGAGCTCTCTATGATTCTCTCATAGTAAATTTTAATCTCACTGTGAAATTTGCTTACATGAGAATTCCGATTTACCGATAAGTTGTGACTGAATTTCTTCACCTACTGGAAAACTGATTGCACATGCCGCAAACAACATTGACAACGGCCTGCCATACAGAAAAAAACAAATGACAACTTAGAATCATAATCAATGTGCCATTTCAGGTAAGTGGGAGTTTTTATTTTTTAAGGGAGCATAATATATAAGAGGGCATAATTACATTACCAATCATTGGTCAACTTTTCTCATTTGGTAAATTACACACTCACCATGCCTCAAGTAACTGCCAATTAATAGCTTTTGTCTCCCTTCCTTATCCAACAAGTATGAAGCGCAAAGCGTTCCTAAAGTTGAGCACAAGCAAATAAACTTAAGAGACTGTTCCATAGAATAAATAAATCTTCTATCAACAGTATAGATACAAAGCTCAAACCTGCTAAGTTGGTGACCCCTACAAATAAGCTAGCTAAAGTAACACTTGTCATCCCAACATCTTGAAAAGTCAATGATGAAAAATAAAGGACCCCATTTATACCAGCAAATTGTTGTAGTGCGAAAAGGGAACCCCCAATAAATGCAACTGCAACAAGAAAACAACATTAATGCCTGCAGGTGAATTTCAAAAGAGAAGAAAACCAGCAAAAAATATTATTAACATATAGAAGAAAATAATGAAGTTTAAGCACTTTCGGATGTCTTTCCGAATAACTTCATAACATACAAGGAGATAGAAACTCTTACAATATTTACTTCATTTCGATATTTTAATTTCACATTAAATTTACTTGAATGTGATATCCAAGAACAACCTTGGTACAACCTCTAGAATTTGGTTCCTCCAGCAGTTCCAACCACCTGCTGCCTGCATCACTACCATCATTCTTGATGACCAATTCAAAATTTTCAATTGCTCGTTCAACTTCAGATGGTCCCCAAATTTTGCGAATAACCACTTTAGCATCATCTAGTCTCCCCACCTACCAAAACAGTTAAAATAACTTAAAGAATGAATTCCAAACACTGATTCTTGCAGATGCTTGCACATGGAGAAACAAAAGGATCATACTTTACATAGCCAGCGGGGGCTGTCCACAGCAAACTGCATACCCCAGTGAAAGAGCAAATGCGGGGGACACTTGCAATATAGAGAATCGTCCTCCACCTGGAAAACATATTCTGTTAAAACTCTGCCACAGTTAAGAATAGTAACATCTAAGCTTGAAGGGTCAAAATAAACCCAATGTTCACCAAAAAATAGTGTCACCTTAAAGAACAACTGTGACACACGAAATAAATATTTTTGCAGGACAAAAAGTTAATGAATATGATCACTCGTTGCACAAAGAAAATGATATAAGATATAAGTCATATTTAATTTGCATATATACATATATGTGTGTGCACGTGTGTATCAACTATTTTCTGCAATTACTGTCCTAAAAACCTGTTTTAAAAATTAGTCAATTCGTAACTGAATTTACATTTTAACTAACATGTATTGGTATTTGATATTAAACACCTGCATCAGCCATTGTGATATTGCCTTTTATGGTCAATTAAGCATGGTTGCAATTAGCATTTTAGCAGTTATGCCTGTAAAATGTCCCTTTGATCCAGTTTGTCTACTGAAGCTACTCATCACAGGCGGAAACACACTCCAACTCCTCCATATATTCAAATCCCAGAAACATATTTCATCAGTTCTTGCTGGTAATAGGTAAAAATGCATGGTCAAAAGAGAACACTGAAGCAATCAATAAGGATCATTGTGGCTGTGGAAATTTCAGCTTTCAAATGAATACGTCTTAATTTTTGACCAAGAACAGTAGATAAGTGCTTCACAAAAATGGCAGACAACTTTCTATGGTTCATTTCATCAAATTTGGTATTGTATTTGCTCCACCATTGGGTGCAACGGATTTAATTGGGCAGCCCAAGTTCATAAATATGTAAGAATTTACATATTTCTTGTTAGGATAGGATTGTAAGCCAAATGATTACTGATTCTTATGATACTATATATTAATTAGAACTAGAATTAGAATTGTAACATGATCTAACATAGAATTAGGATATCATTAACATTAATCAAAGGGATAGAGTTTATTGAAAAATAAGAGGATCATGAGGTTAGTATAAACATCTTGATACAGTAAATATTATAAAGAAACAATCATATTTGGTTGTTTATTTATTCCCCCATCAGATTTTTATGTGACAGCTGCAGCTATTAGAATTCTGCTGCAACACCACCACTGCAGTTTGCTGTTATTCGCTAGCCGTCAACTTTTCATTGTCAATTAATTCAAATTAGTTCCATCCTACTAAAAGAAACCAACACATCCAACTGAGATTATTATTATTATTATTATTATTATTATAAGAAAAAAAATGTGGAGGGAGAGGAGGGGAATGCCAAGTATCAGAAAGAAAAAAGCAAAGTGGAAAAGAATCTCACCAATGTGGATCAGTTTCCGAGCAAATCCCAAGGGATAGTGATGCAATGATACCAAGGCATGTCCCAAGTTGACATAAGGACCCTAGTGAACCCCTGTATTTGGTTGGGGCAACCTACAAAGAAAACATATAGATAAGAGAACAATAATTTATTTCAAAAAAGATAAGTACTTTCTGCAGTCCACAAAGTACAAAGATAAAGTAAAGAAATTCAATAGACAAGCAGATGCAAAACACTGTTCCCTGGTTACAAGAACCACACATGTCAACCATATATAGAAAATTATCAATGTATCAAGAAAAAAAATAAAAAGACAAGTAATTTCCAGTGATTTGTGGTTGGTTGAACTTCAAAGGCATATGTTATAGCACTTGCCATGCCACCATTTGGATAACTTCTCTCCTTTCAGAAACATTTGTTTTTAATTTTATGAGGTCATAATCAGAAATTGGAAAATTTGAAAAAGAAAAATAAATGAAACTAGAAATAATTAACAAGTACCTCTGAGATATATATTGGAACAAGAACTGTGTTCACACCAATCCCAAGGCCAACCAGAAATCTTCCCACAAGTATTTCATTCAAGGAATGGGCTTGTGCACTGTTACAAATTGAAAGCGAGTGAAGAGTTGCAGAATTAAATCCACTCTATATGCAAAAATGACAAAAATGAAGTTAGAGATTTTGATCACATATAGTAAGAGGTATCGGATCATTGCCTGGAAAAAACCTCAGAACTATTTATGGGAAAGCCCCAATCAAAATTATATGGAGCTAAAACTATGAAGCTCATTTATAAATGTTTTCTGGTGTGTGCAACTTATATTCAAACAAGAACTTCCATGTATTTCACTACAAAGTGAATTACCTTACAATTGCACCAATAATTAATGGTATTGTGTCAACTTGAAAAGTCCTGCAACATCCAAGTTTATCCACTAGTGAACCACAGCTTATGCTCCCAATAAATGCCCCTGCTATAAATATGCTGACAACAATCCCTTCAAGAATTGGGTCCCCTTCAAAACCCAGTTCCCGTGCAACAGAAACAATTGGGCCATTCATCACTCTGCGGACGATTAATCAATGCTTGCAATTGATGAATTCCAAAATATAATAATAAAAAGGACAACAATTATGACAATAGCAAAAGCTTAACCCTTCACAAACATAGCTCTTCAACTCAATCACCTCTAAAACCTAGTTCCTCCATCTTAAGTGTTCGCTTTAAATTCTTTTTCTGTCACACTTAATTGTATTTTTATGAAGTTAAGAAAGTATAAATTATTTTTTGTAACTTTATCCTTCTTCTAGGCATCTTGATGCATTTATATCTTGTCACCTAATATGTAATACATATATGCATATATGGAACGAAGAATATTTTTCTCTTCTAGGCACTCTATATTTGCTTATTTCTCCAAAATTGGCTCTTTTTACTTTCCCCTTTAATTTGCTTTACATATGCTTTGTTCAAAATTCATTATAATTCAATAAAATACTACATATCTATTAATAGATATATAAGGGAAGTTATAAATAATATAATAGCGTAGAAGTATATAACTGTCAAATATTTATTCTCTTGTTCAATAGCATCTATTTAAAACTCCTAACATGTTTTGGCTATATTTTTATGTACACTGGTTTCCCAATTTTCATTTTCGCAACTCCTTTTTTGAAAATTAGTGTGCTCCATCTCATTTTATATGATCATGAATCTTTAATTTTGGGGGCTTTAATTGATCATGAATCTTCAATACTTTATTTTTCAAATACTTTCTTTCAATTTCATCCCCATTACCTTTTTCAATGCATGTCTTGAATATTAATATATTAAGTCCCATTCATATTTTTGGCACTTACTTTATATTCTCATTTGAATTTCTAATGACATTTCAAGAAATGGCTCGTCTTTTTTTTTCACTTAAATCCTTGTTCATGTAATTTGTGATAAAAATTGAGATCTATAAAAAGTTAATAAAATATATTTATTTGCATAATAATATATTAAATAATACCAAATGAGTCAAATGGGTATGAAAATAAGTATATTAGATTTTTTTTATTATTATTTTCTTTGAGAATGATGAAAATGATATTAAAAAAATAAAGAAATTAATTAAATATATTTATTTAGACAATAACGTTTCATATCATATATAACAGTTTTATTGAGCATGAAGCTAGTTATTAAGAGAAAGGAAAGTATAATTTTAACCAATTAAATATCTTTTTATAGAATTATTATACAATCATCTCAATAAGTTCTTGTGCAAAAATCTCAAACAGAGACTTGAATTGGGACAGAGGGAGCTCTATAAAAGCTTGAAAATCATAAATTCCAAGCCAATTATGTGAAAATCCACTGATTAAGTAGCTCTAGCTTGAGTGAGAATCCAGCTCATTCAAACAAAACAACTGGTAAACTAAACTAAAGCATATATTCAAACGATATACACTTCATTTATAATTTAAAAAAAAAAAAAAAGGAGGTGAAAGGGGCTTACCCAATGTGATAACCAAAGAGAAAATTAGACATAGAAGCTAACGACGCGTGAGGAAAAGCAGGAAGCCATCCCAAATCAATACTCTCATCCTTGTTTTCGTCTACTAAAGATTTTTCACCATCTGTCATTTAATTATGCATTAGGATATCATTATGAACTAGGCAATCACTATTGATTCAAATTTCAAAAAATAAAAAATAAAATGATTTCATATACTATACAATCTGGTAGCGGAGTCCGTAGCTTTTTGGCCGCCGAAACTGTAAGCTTGAAACGCCGATTGGAGAAGCCGAAACGAAACGGTTGTTTGAGGTTTTGAGTAGATTTTAGGGCAAGAGAAACCGGAAAAACCGGGTGAGAAAGTAAAGAAACAACACGCATCAGAAGAGAGAGGTGAAAAGAGGAAAAGTTGGATTACAGAGTAAATGAAGCTATCATCTTTATTTATCAGAGATGCCACCATTTCAGACCCCAGGGAAAGGCTAAGCAACAAGGGATTTCGGGGGACTTTTTTTTTTTAATTTGGTGCTATTTAAAAATAAAATTGAAAAAATGAGGCTATTTTTTAATTATTTTGATAAATGAGATCGATCAATTTATTTTTACAATAATTTACTGTAAAAATGAATATATAAAACTGGCAAAAAAATGAGAGCTGATGATGGTAGGATTTACTTATTCATTTTCGTAAAAAGAGGCGGCAAAAATAGACTTATATTAATTACCTCCGTTCATGTAATCAAACAGCACATTTATCATAATGGTAAAGGTACACAATAATAAATTCAAATGTCTTGGGTTTAATTCTCATGAAAAGTAATATATTAATTTTTTGTATTTTTTAATATTAAAATTTATAATTAATTTTTATACATTAATTAATTAAAATCTATAATTAAATTTTTGGATTAAATAATTTTATAATCAATTTAAATAATTTTATATTATCTTTATTTTTTTAATTTTTTAAAAAAACAATTATAAATTTTAATGTACACTGAAAAAAATTTTAAATTAATTTTAATTGAAAATTCAATCCTCATATAATTACTCTTATAATTTATATTGATACCTATAAATGAGGTGTACGAAAAAATAAAACAAATTAATAATAATATATATTATTAAAATGTAATATAATTAATGTAGATTTTAATTAATATAATTCAAAAATCAAAACCTAAAAATTAGAAAACAAGTATGGTAGAAGTAGGAAGCAGCTATAGAGTTTTCTATATACACATGAATTTAATTAAGCAATTAAGGAATTAAAACGTAAAAAATGTGCATAAAATAAATCAAAAGGTGATGAGAGTGGTTGGAAATTAATGTAAAGCTAGAGAAGGAAGTTTCTAATCTATTAACTGTGATTTACTTTTCCATTTCCTGACTCTTTACATTATGATTTTTTCTCAGTGCTTTGCCTTTTTTTTTTACAACCCCTCCATATATTATTCATTTTAATAATATATATTATTATTACTAATTTATTTTATTTTTTCGTATACCTCCTTTGTAGGTATCAATATAAATTATAAGAGTAATGGTATGAGGATTGAATTTCCAATTAAAATTAATTTAAAATTTTTTTCAATGTAAATTAAAATTTATAATTGCTTTTTTAAAAAATTGAAAAAAATAAAGATAATATAAAATTATTTAAATTGATTATAAAATTATTTAATTTAAAAAATTAGTTATAGATTTTAATTAATTAATGTATAAAAATTAATTGTAAATTTTAATCTTAAAAAATAGAAAAAAATTAATATATTGCTCTCCATGGGAATTGAACCCAAGACCTTTGGGTTTATTATTGTGCACCTTTACCATTATGATAAATGTGTTCTTTGGTTACATGGACGGGGGTAATTAATACAAGTCCATTTCCGCAGCCCCTTGTTGCGAAAATGAACAAGTGAGCCCCACCATCATCAGCTCTCATTCTCTTGCCGGCCCCACATGTCCATTTTCGTAGTGAGTTGCTGCGAAAATGGGTTGACCGACCCCATTTGTCAAAATAGTTAAAAAATAGGCCCATTTTTCCAATTTTGTTTTTAAATACAACCAAATTTAAAAAAGTCCCGAATTTTGGCATGTGGAAAATGATACATCAGTAAGCCATATGGCAATTTTGGATTTTGAGAATTTGGCATGATAAGGAATGGGATGGGACCCATCAGGTCAGAGTTCTGTGTTTACATTGGTCTGCCTGCACAGGCTTATCATATCCAATCTGTCCTAAGCTGAAAACTAGGTTTGAACTTGAATATGAAACCCTCTCTCCTATCTCAAGGCTTTTTTTTTTCTTTTTGATAAAAAAATTTTCAAATAAAAATATGTTAGAGTAATTAAATTTTGATAATTGAAAAATATCAGTAGTTTAAATAATTAAAAAACTGATAATTTTATCTAATCGATCAAAATTCAATTTCTATTCACTCTGCTTGAGGATGTAACTATCAAAAAAAAGTTTAGATTTTTTTTAATTGTTAATGCTTTAACCGATTTTTAATAAATGTACTAGATCAATTAAATAATATAAAAAAATATATTTAAGATTCTAAAAATATCGAATCCAAGAGAATATAGATTGCTAAGTAAAGTATCTATAATCAAGTAAAATTAATCTAAGATAAGCCCAAATTTTGAATTGAAAGGAGTTGTAAGCTAAATTAACAATTAAGCAAATCAAGAACCAAGACCAAACTACAACAAATTAAATACAAAGCAAAACTTAAATAATGAATAACATCTATAACCAAAACACTTTTGCTAAGGGACTATCATCCTCATTTTTTACTAATAATAACTCAAATCAAAAGTAACACAAGTTATTATGCAAAACCAATAAAATAAAACAGATATCTTATTCAGAATATCATTCTAGTATATTAAACCCTCAAATTATGAGCAATTCAATGCCTAGCATATAAATCCGGTTATGAACTCCTAAACTTTCATTAAATCCTTCGAGAGATACCTAATTTCAGCCTATTTTTAATTCAAAATTCTTAATTCTAAATCAACTCATAAAGAATAAATCACTACCTCAATTCTCAGAACACAGCCATGCAGTGACATGAGTAAAATAAGCTAAGAACATGCATATCATTGATCAAAGATTAAACTAACAATTAACCATATATTCAATAGATTAAGCATCAATTCAACTATATCCAAAAATAAAATTCAACCTAAGAATTAAGAAATAACACACTTGCATTAAAATTAAGCTCAAATTAGAGTCATTACAATAAAAATCTGAGGGTTCAAATTTACTCAGCAAAAGTAAAGAATTACTCAGCATTCATGATTAAAATAATTATAAAAAATTAAAATAAAAAGATATAATACTCATAAAACCTCAAGCTTTCTGTTGATGTATTCACAAAATAGCCTTCCCTCGGTAGACGGAGAATTCTCCTCCACCAAGGTACTTATCTCTAGATGACCTCCTCAGTTAAGGGGAAATCTCACTCCACCAAGGAGCTTGCTTCAAGATCACACGCTGAAAACTTTCTCTTTTAAAACCCTGATTGAGGTGATTTTCACCTCTACTGAGGTGATTCCTCTTTCTTCAACATAAACACCTACAAAATTACAAAATTACAATTACACCCATATAAATCAAAAAGTTATGAAATTAAATACAAATTTAACTAAATTAACACTAAAATAACTTCTAAACACACTAAAAATACACTAATAATTATATTCATAATTTAAAGTTATCAAATACCCCACACTTGGTCTTTGCACGCCCTCAAGCAAAATTGAACAAACCAATTTCTCAAAATAATCAAACTTTAATTAAGAATTATGCACTTCAAAATCATACTTAATAATAAACAAGAGTATTTAAAAAAATTCCAACTAAATTAGATTCATCAAACAAGAGAATATAGGTAAGTTTTCATGTGTGTGTGTAAGACCAAAATAGTTTAAAGATTTTTCAAAATAAAAACACCAACGCAATCTCATAATCATGCTTTAGAATTAATGTACACCTAAATGTACAAATGGTTTCACGTTCGAAACTCTAGAAACACCATAAACCTCTTCTTTAGTATCCGAACCTGAAGGTTATCTCTGTTAGATAACTCAAAACCAAGATAGAATCATTAGGACTTCATTAAGGTTGTAATGTGGTCATGGTAAAGGCTAATCGAGGAATGGTTAAAGGTAAACAAAGATAAGAACAACCACCCTACACTTGACAACACCAACTTCCACACACACTAGTGCTACCCAACTTATCAACTCTGAATTACACATGAATGCAAAACTTTAAACAACTAAAGAGAAAAGGTTACTTAAGATTCCCTCTTATTTTCCACAAACTTAACCAAAATTGGCAGTTCATAACCTTTTCTCTCTCTTATTGTAAATATCCCACACTTAAAAATTTGTTATAGATTGCTAGCTCACTTATTCAGATTTTCTTTCTCTTTTTTTCTTTTTCTTTCTTTTTTTAAAGAGAAATAACAAACTTTTGCTAGATTCCTTTATATCATTACTAAACAAAAGGATATTCAAAATTTCATAATTTCTATTGCATTCCCAACTTTAAAAAAATCCCTTAAAATGGATCGTGAGTAGGAACTTAGTTTTTGTTTGGGTATCCGCCCTTGGATTGTTGTTGCATATTCAGCTCATATTACAGCTGCTACTACTATTTTATTGATCTATCCAATTGGTCAATGAAGCTTTTTGAATGTTATGGCTCTAGGTTTCTTTAGTACTTTCAATACCAATCAAAACTCTTTAAAAACTACATTCTTTTGAGTACCCACAAAAAATAATCATTTCCAATCCTAGAGTAGCCAATTCTTAAAAGAAAAGATAAAGACTTTTAGGCTATAGGATATACAGATGTGTGTAACAAGAAAAATAATTATGGTATGCATTAAGCATGCCTCATAAAAATGCAAAATGGCTAAATAAAGGAAAAACGTACAAAAAGGGTAGGTAAAGAAGCTCAGTATGGCTAAACAAGAAAAATTGCCTAAATCACACTCTAAATAGTTTGAGTTATTTTTATGCTTTGAATGATGATGAGGAAGATTCTAGTATCCTAAAATTCCTTGCTTTAACTAACTTAATGCACTGATTTTTCTTCTTATTTTAAAACTGATCTTAGTGTTTAAAGTGTGAAAACTAACAAATATAGTTCAAGTTGAATGCTAAACTAGCTAAAATTCCATCAAGCAACATGCATGCCTTAATGTTAAACATAAATTTTGAACACTACACATTTTAAGTTAAAGTTAAACAAGTTCGATTTCAAAAATAAACTAGAGCTAACTAAACTAAATGTACAATACATGATATTTGAACTAAATTTATTCAATTAACATGCAAACTACAAACCAAATGTTCAAATGACAAAACAAACTAAACAAAACAACTAAAATAATTTATGAGCAAGATGAAAGAACTTTCCTGAATCGATATTCAAAATCGAGTTTAGTCGCGCTTTATCCCCTCTCTAAAATCTTGTTGTCCTTAGTAAGTTAACAAAAATACCAGCTCATCGCATAAGTTTTAAAGAATAAGTGCCCAAGAAAAATTAAATTGAAGTATCACCACAATTAAAATAAGGTAATACTATCACAGGTGGACAACCACAATCAAGCCAAAAGGAGACATGAGACAAATGAAAATTATTGAACAAATTAAACATTTAAACCAAGGGAAAATCTGTCTCACATAATTTGCCAACCAATTCAAACATTTAACATGCCTCTAGAACTAAGATAATGCAAAAAATAATGCTTAACAATCATGGTGGCCAAGTGAAGAAATGTACCTAAACCAAAATGTTGTAATGCTTAATGCACACAATCAATATGTTACATAATTGCTATCAAGTGTGTACAAAGTGAGGGAAGACATTTCAATTCAATGGGTGTTAGTTTGGTTTAAGAAAATGAAGCAAAAGATTTAAAATTGGTCATTGCACTTTATCAAACACAACTATAACCAAGCCAAAACAAGAGAAACCTAAACCAATCTCATGCAAAAATTAAAATTAAACCTAGAAATAACAAAACAAGCAATATAACTTTAATTTGAAGCAACCAAAATATACAATTAAAGTATTAAAATAATAAAAAATGAGCATTTGAGAGCCATATTCAAAAGAAGAGAAAAACTCCTATTTAATTCATCAAACAAATAACCCAAAATTAAATATGAAAAATTAAATGAGAGATATTAAAATTACTTACTGAGTTGTGGATGCCAAATAGGGATGATCACGGGGCGGAAATTTTTCGGTCCCGATGGGGAATCCCCGAATTTTCCCCCGTGAAGATGGAGACGGGAGGAAAAAATTTCCGTTATAAAATTGAGGGCGGGGATGGGGAATGGGGTATCCGCCCCGCGGGGATTCCTGTCCTGCAGAATATAATTGAATATAATCAATTATCACATTAGAAAAATACAATTGAATACAATGTAGTCATTCATCAAGTGAATACATTGTATTAAGATTTTTTTTGTCATGTATATGATGTATTCGGTTTTATTTTAACATTCACTTTAAGTTTTTAGTTTCCTTTCAATTTTTTTTAGATGTTTCATGTCAATTCAATAAAGTAGAAGGACGTCACTGTAACAAATATAAAATTAAAATACTACATTATATTGTCATATTCAATTAGTGTAAAATATTAATGTAATATATTAACTAGTAATATAACGACATCATATTCACTTATTTTCGAAAACAATATAATCAATGTTGTTATTCTATATTAACATAATACATTGTATATGGTAAATTTTATAAATGGTTTTGTTATTATATATTAAAATAATACATTGTGTATTGTATACAATGTAATCTGATTTGTTATGCGCCATGTATATTTTAGAAGGATTTAAATTTATATTTTAATTCACTTTTAAATTTTAATTTTAATTCACTTGTAAAAAAAATTAAAGTACAAAAATTGAGAACACTAATACTCTACTACTCAATTTAATAAATTAAGGATTTAAATTTATATCATTTTTCTAAGTAAATTCATTAGCAACTCTTTTCATGTAAATTTTGGCAGTGTATCTACTTTTTTTCCAAAAAATAAATTGTGTTCATTTCTATCCAACTGAATGTATTATGTTTATTTTTGTCCAAACTAAATAGAGTAAAAAGGATGATTTCCATGTATGAATAAAATTATTAGCTCTATATATAAAAATTAAAAAAAAGTCATTAATTAACAAATTACACTGATATAGAATATCGCATTAAAGAGATGTCCATATATTGAAAAAAGAGATGAAGCAATCTATATAATATAATTAATTTGCTATTTATTTCATATCAACACAAAGAAATGCGTAAGTTGATGCTGAACAACTCAAAATAAAAAGTAGTGCAGCAAAATCAATTAAAATAACATTTGTAATTTCTATTCAATTTTTATCTTCCTTGACATTAGAAAAGATAAATTTAAAAGAAATAATTTTAATTTAATAAAGAAAAATAAGATTAAGAAAAAGAAAAAAATATAGTTAATTAAATAAGTTAAACACCGTTAACTTTAAAATAACCCCACAAAATCTATTGTCTTTTTAACTTTCTTAACACCAACAGTGAAGAGTAATAATAAAAAAAATACACAGCAATAGTGAAAAGATCTTCTCTTTCTAATTACAATTGCCTTAATTGTCCACTGTCAATAATACTTGTTGCTGATAGATCGTATACAGTTTCACTAGAGCTAATACACTTTATCCAATTTGGCCAAAATTAAATGCCCTATATTCAGTTTTGCTCCAAACAAATATACTATTTTTCAAATTGAACTCAAATTCAATCTTATTTTTAATTAAAATTGAATTTGTAAACTTAATTTAAATTGGATTTAATCTATTAATTTAATTTTAATTGAATACTATTCAAATTGAAATTAAATTGGATTTTAATCAATTTCAATTGCCAAATTTAATTGAATTAATTCAATTTTTTTGAATTTGAATTTCATTTGAATTCACATTTTAATTAAAATTAAGTATCAATTAAATTAATTAAGATCAAATATAATTACACTAGGCAATTCGATAATTTGATAAGTGAAATAAAGCTCTCAAGGAATAAGTATTTTTACTTTTGTCCAATCTCCGATACAAATTTTGAAAATTGTGTTGGCTATTTGATCAATCATCATTCACAGCGTATTCATTGCATGCCGATAACTATATCCCTATTAGGTGCAACTGCAAGGTGGGGATTTTAATTTAATTTTAAATTTGATGGAAATAATCAATATTAAAAAAAGTAAATAAATAAATTTAAAATTTATAAAAAATAAAAAGAAAAAATTTATTTTTGAAAATAAGAGGTGCCATTCAATTAAAATAAGATTAAATTTGAGTTTGATTTGGATAATTGAATACAATTTATTCAGTTTGGATAAAAATAAATATAGTATATTTAGTTTAGTAAAAATGAATTTAGTTTTTTTGGGTAAAAGTGAATATAGTGTATTAAATTTAGATAAATGTAAATTGAATGCATTTAATTTGGCTAAAAATGAATGCAATATATATAGTTTACATTTAGGCAATGAAGTTATCGATTTTCTTGCTTTTACATTTTTATAGTGTATAAATTATGGTGCTAATGCTATTATAGTGTATAAATTATAAGAATTATACTTAAATCAACAGAAAAAATATTTAGAAGTAGAAAATTGACAAATTTAGATTTCTATTTTTTTAAGTTGAATACTTTTTAGGAGGTATTACTTTCTTCACAATTAGAACTTGACAAAAAGATTAAAAAACCACTAAATCGGGGAACGGGGATCCCTGCGGGGGACGGGGATCCTCGCAAGGCAAGGGACGGGGGCAATTTTCTCCCCGTTCTATAGTCGAGGGTGGGGACGGGGAATCCTCGACCCCAACGAGGCATTGAGTGGGGATGCAATCCCCGGCCCCGCCTCGCCCCGTGAGCACCCCTAATGCCAAATAATGAAAAAGCAAAGTGCAAAAAGTTGATTGACCTGACTGGGTGTGCGTGTCTCTTGGTAGGGAAGAGAAAAGTTGGCCAAAATGATGTTTGTCTTGGTGGAGGGAGGAGTGAGGGCTTTATATAGCTTTGGTCCCTCGGTGGAGGTAAAAATCACCTCTACCGAGGTGATTGATTTTGCATGGGGAGAGAGGTCATCTTGATGGAAATGAAAATCACCTCTACCAAGGACTTAGCTATTGGATGGAAAGGGGGCATTTTTCCTCAACAGAGGAGAAATTCCCCTCTACTGAGGTGATGGCTACAAGACAGAAAAGGGACGGTGCTTCGACTGAGGTGGAAATCACCTCTACTAAGGAGATGCAATCTAGAACTTACTGGGCAATTGTTTAACATTAACATGTGCATATCCCTTTTACTAAATTCCCATACTTTGAACTTAACCATCATAAGTTTTCCTCATACCCACTCTCACTTCACATCCAAATGACAAATTAAATCAATCCTAAGGTCCCAAAATTAAATGCGTCAACATCTAATTACTTACTAATCTTAAACAATTAACCAACTCATTCTTAGTTAAGAAAATTAATAGTATGCAAGTAAAAGAATATATACCTGAAATTTTTGTTTCACACAATCAAAGGGCATAGCTCCACCTTAAGCTTATGAAAATACAAAACATATCAAAATAATACAGAATCACTCAACAAAAATTAAAAACACACTAAATAAATATATAATCAAAACAAAACAAAGTCAGAGAATTTAGTTCTAAATTTATCAAATGTTCAGCTAGACTTTTGTTACTCTCGGGAGATTGAGCTTATAATCCAAATAATGATCTCTCCAGACTTTCTCCTTAGTTTCTTCCATCCATAAGAGAAACTTATCAAAGTTTACCAAAGCTGGAAGTTCCATGACTTCAATAAAGTACAACTTCATCTTTGGTTCTTCAAAAATGAATCCTACCAGCTCTTCTAGCCTTAATAAATTCTTTAAGTGATTGAATTCAGTGCTTCCACTTGAGAATTGAACACTTCTTACTTCTTTGGTGAAAAATCCTTTAAAAGAGATGTAAGTTTATTCTCAAAGACATGGGACTTATCTTTAACAATGATTGGCTCCTCCTTTAATTCATACACCTCAAACTCAATTTCTTTCTTATCCACCATCGATATGTGAACCAATTCATCCTTGTTATCACCACCACCTTGACTTTCCCTAAAAACACTCAAGAACTTTAACTTGGATTCCAGATTTTTAATTCCTAATTCTCAATCTCGCAATAGATGCTCTTGATTCTTTAACAAATTCTCTTAATTTTGCAATAAAGCCTTTTGATTTTTGATCTTTACTTCTTTAGAATTAATTATAGCCATCCATTTTTCTTTTTTAGCTTTAAATTACCTTTCTTTACTTGTAAGCAAGTTAAGAAGGACTTGAAATTTAAAGGCACTGGACTCTTGCAAAACTTATGGAGAATAAGATTCTTTAAATGATGGTAATGAATAGATTGTTAAAGGTTGATGCGAGTACTGTAGTTCTTGCATCTTTCTCCTCAAATCTTCCGTTTGTGCTCTCAAAAGAACCAATTCATAGTCTTGGACATAATCATGTGCCATTTGTAAATTCCTACACATCTTCTTGCAATGAATAACACCAAATAAAAAATAAATAAAAGAATAAAATCTCAAACTGACTCAATTACAAATATTAAACAAACAACATCGTTGCTTTCCAGCAACGACACCAAAAACTTGAATGGCTTCTGGCAAGTATACTAGAACGATTGAGTAATATAGGGGAATATATTTAAAACCGCAAGAATATTGAATCCAAAGAAATAGGGATTGTTAAATAAAGTATCTATAATTGAGTGGAATTAATATAAGATAATCCCAAGTTTTGAATTGAAAAGAGTTCTAAGCTAAATTAACAACTAAGAAAATCAAGAACTAAGACTACACTACAACAAATTAAATATAAAGCAAAACTGGAATAATGAATAACATCTATAACTAAAATACTTTTGCTAAGGGACTATCCTCCTCAACTTTTACTGATAATGACTCAAATCAAAAGTAACACAAGTTACAATGGAAAACTAGTAAAATAAAATAGATATCTTATTCAGAATATCATTCTAGAATATTAAATCCTCAAATTATGAACAATTTAATACCTAGCATCTAAATTCGGCTATAAACTCCTAAAATTTCATTAAATCCTCCTTCGAGAGATCTAATTTCAGCCTATTCTTAATTCAAAATTTTAAATTCTAAATCAACTCATGAACAATAAATCACTACCTTAATTCTCAGAACATAGCCATGCATTGACATGAGTAAAATAAACTAAGAACATATATATCACTAATCAATGGTTAAACTAAAAATTAACCATCTATTCGATAGATCAAGCATCAATTCAATCTTAGCTAAAGATAAAATTCAACCCAAGAATTAAGAAATAACACACTTGCATTAAAATTAGCTCAAATTAGATTCATTACAATAAAAATATAAGGGTTCAAGTTTTCTTAGCAAAAGTAAAGAGTTACTCACCATTCATGATTAAAATAATTATAAAAAACTAAAATAAAAAGATACAATACTTATAAAGCTTCAAGCTTCCTTTTGATGTCTTTATAGAACAAACCAAAGTGCAGCTTCAAACCCTAAGAGAATTGGAAGCTAAGAAGGAAAAAAAAGCTAGGTCTAAATTCTACTGTATAATTGACTATCTCAACTAGATCTAAACTATAAAGAAAATTCATTCCCCCTTCATTCCGGTGTTGCACTTGCTTAAATACCCCAAAGTGAAGGAACCAACTATCATAAAACTTCCTAAACTAGAGAAAGTTGGAAATCAATCGTAACTTCAACATTTGCCTCAGTAGAGGGAAAATCCTCCTTCACTGAGGTGATTTTACACTTCAAAAATTAAGCCTTTCCTTGTTAGAGGGAAAATTCTCCTCTATTGAGATACATCTCTAGATGACCTCCTTGGCTGAGGGGAAATGTCCCTCCACTAAGGAGCTTGCTTCTGGATCACACACTGAAAACTTCTTCTTTTAAGATCTCGATTGAGGTGATTTTCACCTTTACCCAGGTGATTCCTTCTTTTTCAACATAAACACCCACAAAAACACCAAATTGCAATTAAACACACATAAATCAAAGAGTTATGAAAGTAAACACAAAATTAACTAAATTAACACTTAAATAACATCTAAACATACTAAAAATATGCTAATAAATACAGTCATAATTCAAATCTATCATGCCTATCACACCATTTTTTTAATATAGAAGATTTAGTGTAACACCCTTATCACTCCGATCTAACAGAACAGTGCGCGCAAACCAATAATTTTTTTTTAACTTTTAAGTAACACCAATGCTTAATATTATAAATTTAACTTAGGTGTCCGATGATCTATAACTGTCCCGAGTTACTATTCATATAATAAAATTTCGGCAATATAACAACTGTATATCTAACTAGCCTCCTGAAAAACAGACAAATCACAGCCTTTCAGAGGCACAACACTTCTAGAAAAATTATCTCAAATCTCCAAACTCCCATCAATCAACCAATAACTCATACATATACAGATCATAACAACATGCACACATATCTACATATCTTTACATAAACATGCCTTTATACATAATTGTCCCTTTACATACATGCCATGGCTAATAAACATTTATACATGCCAGAGTCTACTATAGCTACCAAACAAAAATAACTTCTTTTGATTGTGTATTACTGCTCCTCCGACTCGATAACTGCATGCAGCAGAAAGTACATGCTGAGCATAAATTATGCCTAGTGGTGACTAACAATCCTAATACTTTCTTTAGCAAAGTTTATTTCTCTATTATGATACAATTATATAATTAAATTTCCAAAGTAAATACAATTAAACACATTTTGTTCAAAATCAAAGGGAACCAGCTGTTATCTACTTGATTTGCATTTATTCTTATTTATTACTTAATTATTTAAAAAATTTCAATTTAATCCTTAAAACCTTGCTAAATTACAAAACTGTCCTTTTTGTCTCATATTTACAAATTTGTCATTATAGTCATTTATTTTCATTTTTATTATACAATTTCTTCCATTATTCATCATTTATGTTTTATTTTACCATCTTCAGGTAAAATTATATTTTAATCCCCATACCATAGAAACTTTATCTTTTGACACTGTTAGGTCTCCAAGATTACCATTTTGCCCTCGTTAACTATTTCTTACTTATTTTTACTTATTAATTATCTACTTTGGAAAAATTACCATTTTGATCCTAAACTTTTATTTTCTTTCATTTAAGCCATTTTTCCACTTAAAACTTCATTTTTATCTTTCTTTTCACTTCTTTTAACTTATTATCACTTTCATGCTCCTAGTACAGTACCGACAGAAATTCTCAAATAGGATACTCGGAACGTAGACCCCATGGGCCCTATACAGACTGAAAAATGATCTCAAAAATCACTTTTCCACAAAATAGATATCAGATACAGACAGAAGCCATGGAGATCAGTGATCCTACCATAGCAAAGCAAGTTGCCATGACTTGTACAGCAATACAAATATCCCTATGGCTAGCCAATTATATCCTGAGCAAGGCTTTTATTGTCAGACTATTTCTAAGGGTATAATTTCATCAAAAATCTTAATCAAATCTTCATTTTCTTATTATTTCCTTACTTAATTATACTTGTTTTACTTATTATTTATTCTTCTCAATTCCTTCACATGATTTATGAATTATTCTACCATAATTCACTGAAATTATTCACTTTCTCGTCAAATTGCACATTGTTTCACATTAATTCAATAATTTCATTACTTACATAATTGAGAATTTATCTCTAAAATATTCATTAAATTTCTATAAATTCCACAAAAATTCTCAAGCATATTATTTCATTTCTATTATGATTTTAAAGCATAAATTCATCATGATTCACAAAATAAACCTTAGTTTTCTCTAAAGTTTCATTCGTCCAACAAAGGACTTACACCATCCATTCACTTAATAATTCATTTAAGCATTTAAACACACTTATTTAAGGTCTCTTAGCACTAATCTACCATCACTTTTAATTAAACACCATTTAATCATTTTTACCCTAAGTTACATAAAGAATATTTACTTGAAATCAAAGAAAATACTAGGATTTATTAGTCACTTACATTTTCTCCTTGCTTTGGCTTGCCTAAGCTTCCTTTTCCTTGCCTTTATCCTTGGAAGCTTGCACTTCTCTTTGTGAACCTATTATGGCCGAAATTCCCATCAAAAGAAACCCTAATTTTTTGATCTTATTTGCTTAATTTGACATCAAAAATGAACTCTAAACATCAAAAACTAGCTAAAGGCACTAAAGAAATAATTTATTTCACAAGAATTCAACTTACCATTTTAGATACTTAAGTTAGGATCTTTAAAAATCCTTGGTTCCTTAGCTTAAATCAAGTGGTGGAGGCTTAATTACCAATCACAAGGAATATAATTAGAGTTGGGATGATGGAAATTAGGGAGAAATCTAAGAGATTTAAGAAGAAAATCTAAGAAGAAGAAAAAAGAGGTGGGTCGGCCAAAGAGAGGGATAAGAAATGGCTGGAATATGCTGGAAATTTATAGACTCCCAGCCTTTTATACTCCCTTATAGTGGGCCAAAATTAGGGCCAAGTTAAATGGGCTTAATCCTTTTAATTCAAGGCCCAAAACCAAAATTTAAGGGCCCTAATTAAAATCACCCACTTTCCAACTCCAATTTACTTCAATTTTGATTTCTTAATTCTTATCACATCAAAAATAGGTAGTGCACAAAATTTTGGCTCAATCGGAGTCCGTTACTGGTCCGATTCAACTTAACCGGTCCGATTCGACAACTGTCGACATCGTCAAAAAATTCATTTTTTAAACCAAATATTCTACATGAAATTTTATTAAGAACTACAAAATATTGCAATTTTTAGAGTTCATTTGTTATTTTTAAAAATTTATGCAAAATCAAGTCATCTTCTCTACCAGGGAAATTGACTCGCTATCTTTTTCGAAATTTTGACTTTCGGAGGCCTATTTGACCTCAATTTCACTTCAAATTTCAACCCCGGACTCACCATGACCAATACTTTCTGATGGTCAAATAAAATATTTTTTACTTTCGGGTCCGATTTACGGTCCAGGTACACTATTCACCATCGGAATTTACTGTTCACGGCCAGATCAGTGTTGTAGCCATTACATTTAGTGCCCGTTTATAAAATTAAAATTCAAAATCAAGAAAAGAAAAATAATATATTCATATTATATAGTTCAAATGGACAAAGAATACAATGAATCCAACTTGAGGATTGATAAATCCTAGGTTAAGAATGCAATAAAATTTGATAGAATAATTATTAAGTAAACATAAATAATGTTACATAATTAAATTATCTTGTATGTTGATTACTTAAGTAAAATAATGATCGCAAAATCAAATCTCTTGAAAAGAAGGAAATTAAATGCAAGGGATATGGACATGATGTAACCAAAAATTGAATTCAGTGGATCAAAAATTATTAGCGAGAAAAAAACTTATTCACATTAAAAATAATAAAAAAATAACATGTTAATATGCTAATAATATATATAACAATACTCATAATATTACAACTGTCCTTTATGAGTTTTCATATTTTGGAAATATTGAATAATTATTTTATTGCCAATACTTTCAAATACATCATTTTCAATATAAGTAACTAAATAGTAATTTAGTAACTAGGGATGAGCATGAACCGGTTAACCGGTCCATTAGCAAAAAAAATTAACTAATCCATTAATATCGATTTTTTAAAATCACTAACCATTAACCAATCCATTGAATTCGGTTAAGCAGTCCATCGATTTTGATTTTTCAGTTTGGTTAACCATTAAAATTTATAACATAAAATTATTAAAAAAATTAGATAAAGTTCAATTCAATTTCAAATGTTTAAAGTAATTTAATATAAAAATTACGAAACAAACATAATTTATTAGTCAAAATTCATGTTATATAGATTAATAGATGATATTATAAAATAGATTTGATATTTATTGAAAATTAGAATATGTTTGATTTTAAGTTAAATAAAATTTTGAATAATATTAAATGTTATAACATAAACTTTAAAATATGAGAAAATATAATTACATACTATTAAGTAAAATATGAACACCAATATATGATAAAAAATAATATATATAAAAATTAATCGGATTACTATATATAAATATTACTCTATAACTAAAGAGAATGACATAATATAAATTTAATTTTGACATAATATAAATTTAATTTAATATAAGAAATAATATATATAAAAGTTAATCGTATACTATATATAAATATTACTATATAATTAAAGAGAATAACATAATATAAATTAAGGTATAAAAATAAAAATATAATTAAAATATATTTTAAAATATTATTTTATGTAAATTTTAGAGAGAAAGATAAAACATTGAAGATATATATATATATATATATATATGAACTAGTTAACCATTGACTAACGATTAACCGGTACCTTAAAAGCTAAACTGTAACCATTAACAAAAAATATAAAAATTAAAAACCGTAATCGAGTCCATCAGATCGGTTAAACATAAAAATCGATTCGATTTCGGATCGATTTTATGGTTAACCATATTTTCAATTTTTTTTGCTCATTCCTATTAGTAACTGATCTCTCATTCAATTTTGCAAATGACTTTTCTCTATATTCATAGCAGAAAATATCATTTTAAATATTGTCATTACGATTGGTAATATCAGATCTAATTCGACAAGCAAATAAACTAAATGGTACACCAATTTTTTTCCTTGTCTTAATTAACAATTAAGTAAGATTGTTGATTTCTTCCAACATAAAAAATTCATCATTGGATAACATGTCGGCAACATAAGTTTTAAGCTGATTGTCAAGTAAACGAAGTTGTACCATTAAGAAATCATAAGGATAAAATTGAACAAGTCAAACCAATTTTTCTTTGTCAAAAGAGGAAAAGGCATCATTTTGACTTAAAACAAGCTACACATAAAATCAACTCACGATTCATTTCAATAAAACAATTGTTAAGCTTTTGAAGTTGCAAATCGATGGTTGATATGAGCACGATCAAGCACAATGACAATAAGAGAGATGAACTAGCACTTCCTCAATAACCAATAACAAAAGCAAGGTCAAATAAGCTTAAAAACGTCCTACAAGCATTCATGAGATCTTATGTGAAAAATATGCAAGTTCAAGAAGAGAAAAAGTTAAATTGGACTATGCAAACAAGCTTAGGCTGAATGGTACAATGGGCTTTCAAGCTGCTTTATTTAGTTTCTATTATTTATGTAATATGTAATTAAATATATTTGGGCAGCCTATAATCTAAGAAATTGAATTGGGCTAGTTTTAGTTGGGTTTATTTTACTTTGAGCTTATTTTACTGTTTTGGGTAAGTGGGTAGGCTAAAGTTGGGCTGATCTCTTCCAAAGAGTTGGGTAAAAATAACTATTTGAGGCTTAGAATACCTAAAGGGGTTGAATTTTACATGGAAGAGTTGAATTTTAATGGGCTTGGATCAGATTTAGTTTTAAGCTTACATTGATGAATTTAGGTTCCTAAATTTTAAGAATGAATTTTCCTTGATAAATACTTATTGTTTTGGAATATTATTAAGTAGAGTTTGAAGGACAAATAATAGCTTGACCATATCTTTAAAGGGCTGGCCGATATCCACTTATAGCTAAGATTGTGACTACATTCATTCTTTTATTTTCTTAAGATAATTATGAATATTTATCACTAGCTTTTAGGATTATTTTCATATTGTATTTATTTATTCATGTACTTGGTTCATATTGTGGTCAAAGGCATGTAGATAAAGGTTAGGAATTATCTTTGTTATTTATTTCATTATTTATCTCTTAGAGTTAGTATTTGATTGTAATTCCTCTAGGAAGGGTGATAGTTGTGAATTAAATGATATTTTTAGTGTATTTTTAGATATTTAATTAAGTTAATTTAGTTGAATTTTGGTTTAATTGGTTAAATTTGTGTTTTAAGGGTTAATTATAAGTTTTGATATTTTTTAGGGCTAAATTGAAGAAAAAAAGGTTTAATTGAAAGAAATGGAAAGTTCTAGGTCAAATTCGTAATTTTAAAAAATTAAAGCAAACAAGTTGATGTTCAGTCCAAAGGTAATTAACACTTTCGTGCATAAAATTTTAAACGGTCGCGTATAAAGAAACGGTGAAAACAAGCCAAAAGATGAAAATTGCACAAGTCACAGTATGCATATGCACGGCCGTGCATCACCAAGGTAAAATCTTCACTGGCTATGCATAGTTATTCTTCCTTTCACACATGGCAGTGCATGATTTTCTTCTTCAACTAGTTGGCCGTGCATCAAGTATTCAAGTTTGATGAAACTGCCTTTCTAGCTAGAATCATTTTCCTACTGTGATTGAAAAGCAATGAAAAGCAGGATTCTTCTTTAATGCCTATAAATAAAGGATCAAAATACCAAAACATCATCATCAATAAGAGAGAACACAGCAAGCTTTAATTACGATTTTTTTAGTTTTCTATTTAGTTTTCTTTAGTTAGTTTTGTATAGTAGTTTTATGTTTTCTTAGTTTGTTGTTCTCTTTATTTTAGTTGTTTATTGTTCTTTTATTTTTATGATGAAGTAATTTTTCTTCTTTTACTAATGGATACTTGAAATCTTATATTTTCATTGTATTGACTTTATTTTGAGCTTTAATTTCAATATTAGTTGATTATTTCTTGATTTTAAACATATTCTTATGTTTGATTGTGTTAAGATTAATTGTTGGTTTATTAATTCAATAGCTAAAAATTGGTTTAGGCACTATCACTGATTTGCATATTCTTGGGTTAACTTTTTACTATTTATACATGATTATTTTCTGAGTTTGAGTTAATTATGTATTGATAATATTGGTTAAGATTGAGAGATGAGGAACTAAGAATAAATTAGAGTTGAATTTACTTGCAAGAGGGTTCAATGAAAGTTTAGGACTTTAAACTGGATTTTTATGCTAAGTGTTAAATTATTCATAAAAAGAGAATTTGATACTTAAGAAAGATACTCTTAGATTCAAGGTATCAAGCTTTATTTCATCTAGTTTTCCATAATTACTGGTGTTTCTATTGAAATTAAGTCATTAAAATGAAAGTTAAGGTGGATAATTCCTTTAGCAAGAGAATTTTAGTTATTCTTTAGTTTTTAATTCATGTTTATTTAATTTAGTTTTTGTATTTAGTTTAATTTTTTCCTTTAAATTGAAAATATTTAGGAAACAATTTCGGATTAATTTAATTCATACATAGATATTCTTCTTAGCAATCCATGTTCCCTTAGGTACGATATTTGAGATCTTAATTTATATTTTTCTATATTACTAGCCGATCTAGTACACTTGCTAGAAGTCGATCAAAGAACCTATTTAAAGGGCTGAATTATTCATTTGTAACATACTTGATTTTTGATTAATGAGAATTTTCTTTGGCTTGGCCAAATTTGTAAGAGTTAATTTATTATTGATTCTTGTTATTGCACGAAGAATTAGACTTAGGCTATTTGCATGATTAATATATCCTTGATTCTTCTTCTTCTTGTTGTTTTCTAAATCAATCTATTATAAGTATTTTCAATCAATCTTGTTTGGGGATTCTTTAGATTGGGGGTTTATTATTTTATTTATGTTCAATATTCATGGTATTTTGGCATTCTAGTTTGGCATATAGGCTAGGGTTCCACATCAATTGGTATCAGAGCATAGGCTAAGGGGTAAATTCTTAACTATCCTTTAATTTTGCTTTTAAACTTTAATTTTTTGTTTTGTCTGAATAGGATCTTGCATCTAGTTTCTTATTTGGTTCTTGGTCTATTATGTTAATTACCTATCTTTAAGTATTTGATCATTAGTTTGCTTGATTAAAGTTATACAAAAAAGATAAAAAAAATCAAGTAGAAATAGCCTTGTTATCAATTCGGGGTTACAATCTTGTTAAGTTCATATTTTGATCAATTGATAAATTTTTTGTTCTCGTTGAATCCGAATTTGCCATTGAATATATCAAGTATATAATTTGCAATCTTTGAGTAGTTTGATTTTTGTTTGGATATAATTCTGAATTACAAGTGCCCTATAAGACTTGTAGTAATTTTTGATCAATCAAGTAAGAATTGGAATTAGAACTTTCACAAATTGGTTTGATTTCTTTAAGATCAGGTTAGTACTCCTAATTTTGAATTTGGATTGTGTTTATTGCATGCTTTCTTTGATTTATTTTTTTTAGTCTTACATCAAATCTATTTAAACTAATCATTCGGTTTAGTTAAACATCGCATTTAAGTGCATCCATCCTGTCTATTTTCTTCATTTTAAGTTTTCAATTTATGTGCCTAAGCTATTTTTTGATTCTAATTACACTATTTTAATGTATTGCATATTGTTGAACATCTATATAAACTATAATGCATGAATTTTAACTCCTATGTGCTAATTTTTACCTTCATTCAAATTGGTCAATTTACCTATAAAATTAGTACCTTTGTTGTTCTTGTTAGGTTTTTCATTGTTCCCTTAATCAAATTACTTAATTGTGTATATTTGTTTAAGTTATTTCTGAAGTACAATTGTGAGATATCAATTTATGAGTTGACAGAAAAACACGTGAGGTTAAGTGAAATCTTTCCTTTATTTGTTTATTGAAAGTTTAAAGATTTCTGAAATCAATAGTAAAGAGGAAACCGAGATCGTACATGATAATAAGTTTATCTACAAAGCTTTTATGGATAGTTTTCAAAAGCTAAATGTCAGGATAGATAGTCTAGAAGATTGCCTTAAAGGTTTCAAGTTTAAGTCCACAAGGGAGGAAGAGGTAAACCAATTGTACAACAATGATGAGAAAGAGGAGGCTTATTCTTTTCTAAGAAGAGCAAGAAGGTATGACAACTGAATGAAGAGCTAAGACAACAATTTAAGTGTTATAAATATAAAGATTCCACCATTCAAATGTAAAAATGATGTGGATGCCTATCTCGATTAAGAAAGAAAGGTGGAAATTATCTTTTTATGCCATCACTATTTGGATGAGAAAAAGGTAAAATTTGCAACCATTGAATTTTTTGATTATACACTAATTTGGCGGGATGAGTTATTAAAAAATAGGAGGAGAAATGGGGAACTCCCTATCGCTTCTTAGGAGGAGATGAAAAGAATTATGAGAAAGAAATATGTTCCTAGTTACTATCATAGGGAACTCCACAAATTAGTTACAAAGACTTACATAAGAATTTAGTTCTGTAGAGGATTACAACAAGGAGATGGAGATGCTCATGGTTAAAGCAAGCATTGTAAAGGATGAATTTCAAACAATGTCATGCTTTTTGTGAGGTATGAATAGAGAACTTGCTGATATTGTTGAATTACAACATTATGTGGATATGGATGATTTGGTGAATATTGCAATTAAAGTGGAGAGACAAAAAAGTAAATATGGGACATCCAAGTCTTATTCAAATTCTAATAACAACAAATGGAATTCAAAGTGGAACAAGCGTGACTCAAAGAAGGAATCCACTGCCAAGTATTGGTCAAATTCAAAAGAGAAAATAATCACTGCATAAAAAAGTACTTCTAAAATAACCCCTAAAACTAATAGATATAGGGATATTCAATATTTCAAATGTAAAGGTTGTGGTCATTATGCTAATGAATGTGGAAATAAAAAAATATAATAATAAAGGGGATGAAATTTTTTTTGATTTTAAATCTAATGATAATTATGATGATATGCCACCTTTGAAGGATTATTCTGATATAAATGAAAATGTAAAATACCCTGTTCAAGGGAAGTTCTTACTTGTATTACGTGCATTGAATGTAAATGTAAAAGAAAAAGAACTAAAATAGAGGGAAAACATATATCATACTAGGTGTTTAATAGGTGGAAAAGTTTATAGTATGATAATTGATGGGAGTAGTTGCGTTAATATTGCTAGTACAGTCTTGGTTAATAAAACTAAAAAACAACCTAAACCATATAAACTTCAATGTTTGAATGATAATGGGAAAGTTAAGGTGACCAAACGTGTAACTATATTATTTTCCTTTGGTAAATATGAAGATAAAGTCACTTGTGATGTTATACCTATGCATGCCGGTCATATTTTGCTAGGAAGGCATTGGCAATTTGATAGGTGTGTATTACATGATGGATTTAGAAATAGGTATACTTTTGAGTTTAAAGGATATAAACACACACTTGCCCTTTTAGCACCTAAAGAGGTATATGCAGATCAAGTGAAGATACATCAATCTGTAAAAGAGGTAAAGGGGAGTGAGAAAGAAAAGAAAAATAAGAGAAAAGAGACCAGTAGTGAAAAGAATAAAAGTAAAAGCCTAATAGAGAGTGACTACACTAGTGAAAAAAGAAAGAGAGAAGTGCAGGAGAGAAAAGTTAATGTGCGCTGAGGTAAAAGGAGAGCAGATTGAATCGAGTGAAAAATTTAGCAAATACTCATTTTATGCAAAAGAAAAAAAGTTGACGAATGCATACTTAGGCATGAGAGCTTTAGTATTTTTGAGGTTTAAGGACAATTATTTCTCTGAAACTAACCTTGATTGAAATTTGTCTAGTTCTTTTTCTAAGTTGTTGTAGGATTATAAAGATGTCTTTCCTGAGGAAATACCACCTGGATTACCACTAATTAGAGAGATTGAACATCAAATCGATTTTGTTCTAGGTGCATAAATTCCAAATCATCCATCTTATAGAAGCAATCCAGAGGAAACAAAAGAGTTGCAACAATAAGCGAATGAACTTTTAGCAAAAGGACACGTGAGAGAAAGCCTAAGTCCTTATAGTGTGCCTATTCTTTTGGTACCTAAAAAGGATGGAACCATGCGTATTTGTGTTGATTGTTGAACAGTTAACAAAATTACTGTAATGTAATGACTATACTAGATAATCCTGATTACTGTTACTAATTACATTCATTGATCCTATTAATCCTACGATTTATCTGTTAATGATGCATTTATGAGCATACATACCCGAAGGTATTAAATCTATGAATACCCGAAGGTATTAAATCTGTGGACCCATTGGGTTAGAACTATGGTCTTATGTAGAGACAAACTGTGGACTCATAAGAGTCAGACTATAGCAGCTGTGACTGTAACCCTATAGGCATGCCTATCTATCCACAACTAAGTCTTTATGTGCAGGCATAACAAATCATATTTCATATACTGTGAAATTGCATTACTATAATCCAATATAGCATTAATGAATGCTAAATACTATAATATTATGCATTGATAATCTCATATTATACAACAATCATATATTGTCATTGTAGAGAAGTAACTCATGCATATTCTATTTTGGGTAATAGAATCTCACCTTTCAAGTATGAAGCAAGTCTTGTAATTAAAGGGATACCTTTACTATATAATTACAATTTTAGGATGATTTATAAGTTTATAAAGGGCTTATACAAGTCTATACCTCAAAGGGAATCAATGAAATACAAGTATCAAAATACAGGGGAGGATCACGGTTACTAACAATTCCTGGTAACCGTGAACCCAAACTAGTAATATGGGTCACGGTTACTACCAATTTCCTAGTAACAGTTAGCCATGAGGCTCTTTGGTTTTAGACCAAAAATGAACTACCTCACGGTTACCAATCCTAGAGTAGTAGCCGTGAAGTAGGATTACGAACTCGGGTCACGGTTACTATGAATTCCTTAGTAACCGTGAGATGGCATAGGTTTTGCCTCTAGACCAAAAGTTCACTACCTCACGGTTACTAAGCCTAGGGTAGTAACCGTGAAGTAATGCTACGAGAATGGGTCACGAATACTACAAATTATTAGTAACCGTGAGCCAGGTTACACTTTTGGTCTGGACTGAAGATTTAGGCACCTCACGGTTACTATGATATTCATGGTAACCGTGAGCCCTAAACTGCCTCGAGACCGATTTCCAGTCTCTAATTCTATACCATTTTTAACCTATAAAACAGCAATTTCAGTAAAAATGACCTTAAACAAAGTTGTAGCCCTATGTTTTTAGTTTCTAAAACACCAAAGATCATTACAATAGGACCTGTAAAACTCTAGGTATTCAAGAAAAACCATAGATTGCTCATGAAGATGAAATAACAGTCACAATCAGATTTCAATACCAATCTTCACTATCAATCAGTGAAAATCAAATTTCGGTCTCTTTTAACAAAATCAAGGCATACAAGTCTAGTTTCTATACCAATTAGAATTTTATCATTTGGACAACTATAGCTCAAGATATGAGCAAAAGAGTACCAACTAGTCTTTTGATCTAAAAAAATAGATTTTACATATCATGCAACAAAGCTTGTATTTTCATCTCTAAGCCACTTCCAAGCTTAAAATCAACCATAAAACACATTAGAGAAACACTCAAGATCTCTCTCCTGACAAACCATCAAATATACACATATAAAACTTAAGTTCCCGTACCTTGTTAAGCTCCAAGTTTTCTTCAACCTTGAGTAGTCTCTTTCCCCTTTCTCTTGCTTGATTCTCCTTCTATAAACATAAGATACTTCTATGAAAATCCATCAAGCTATTCCATGGACCATATACATCAAAGAAGAAACATAATTACCTTACTATCAAAACCAAGTAAAACTTCTTTCCTTTTCACCAAAAACCAAGAAATCTAGAGAGAGAATATGAGAGAGAGAGGTTAGGGTTAGAGAGAGAGGTTGAAGATGAAGAGTGAAGACCAAGGATTGGCCGGCCACCTCTTCATCAAAATATCTCCGTCCCTTCCTCATTTGATTGGCCCAAATGTCTTGTAATTGGAATTCTTGCTATTTGGTCCTTTAACTTCTCTTCATTTCTAATTCTACCCCAAAACTTACCCTTTAGCTTTTCAATTAGGTCATTCTATAAGTATTTACTCATAATTAAATATGGACACTAATAATTAATTAGTGATTATTCTCCTAGGGTATAATGAGGGGCATTATAACTCTCTTCTCCTAAAAGAATTTCATTCTCAAAATTCATACATGTATTGAAGAGCTGAGGGTATTGAGCTCGCATAGCTGCTTCAGGTTCCCATGTCACTTCTTGTACACCATGGTGTTGCCATAACACATTGACTAGGGAGATTTCTTTGTTCCTCAACTATTTAACTTCTCTGGCAAGGATCTGTTTAGGCTCTTCATCATACGTGTAATCAGATCTGACACTGATATTGTGCACTGGTATGATGTGTGATTCATCAGATCCATATTGTCGGAGCATAGAAACATGAAAAACATTGTGCAACTTTGATAATTCACTGGGAAGATCCAGCTGATATGCTACAGGTCCAATTCTTTCCAGAATTCTGTAAGGACCTATAAACCGGGGACTGAGCTTTAATTTCTTTTCGAATCACAACACTTTTCTCCATGGGGATACCTTTAAGAACACTTCATCACTAACCTGATATTCAATGCTCTTTCTTTTCAGATCCGCATATGACTTCTGTCTATCATTGGCTTCTTTTAATCTTTGCTTAACAAGTTGAATCTTTTCTTCAGTATCTTTAATAATGTCAGGACCTGTCATCTTGCTTTCAGTTAATTCTGTCCAGCAGGAGGGAGTTCTACATTTTCGACCGTAGAGAGCTTCATATGGTGGCATACCAATACTAGTTTGATAGACATTGTTGTATGCAAATTCCATCAAAGTCACATATTTATCCCAACTTCCAGGAAAAATCTAGAACACAGCCTCTTTACATGTCCTTTAACACCTGTATAATTCTCTCCGACTGCCCATCAGTTTGAGGATAAAAAGCAGTACTAAGAAGAAGCTTTGTGCCTAAGGCTTGTTATAAACTTTTTTAAAATCTAGAAGTGAATTTCGGATCCTGATCTGAAATAATTGAGATTGGCACCCCATGTAATCTAACATTCTAGTCTATATACAATTCAGCTAACTTGTCCATCGAATAATTGGTTCGGATCGGTATGAAATGAGCTACTTTTGTCAATCTGTCTACTATGACCCACACTGCATCATGCTTCTTTTAAGTAGTGGGTAAACCTGTAATAAAGTCCATAGTGACATTGTCCCACTTCCACTGAGGAATGGGAAGATGATTTAACAATCCTGAAGGAAGTTGATGTTCTGCTTTTACTTGCTGACATGTTAGACACTTGGAGATGTACTCAGTTACATCTCTCTTCATTCCTAGCCACCAGTAAAACTGTTTCAAATCTCTATACATTTGTTACTACCGGGATGCATAGTAAATACTTTACTATGGGCTTCTAGCAATAAAGTTCTCTTCAATTCTTTAACATCTGGTACACACAATAGATTTCGATAGTAGAGACCACCATCACTTCCAATTGAATATTCTATCGGACTTCCTGTATCAACTGATTGAGCCAATTGCTACAGCTTTACATCATCTGTCTGTGCATCTATTATTGTTTGTTTGAGATTAGGGCGAGCTCGCAATTGAGCTAACAAAGCCCCATCGGAAGCAAACTTCCATTTACAATCTTGTAATAACAAGGTTGCC
This sequence comes from Excoecaria agallocha, assembly GCA_037975025.1. NCBI lineage: Eukaryota > Viridiplantae > Streptophyta > Magnoliopsida > Malpighiales > Euphorbiaceae > Excoecaria > Excoecaria agallocha. Next base: position 77,763,297 of record CM075807.1, read on the forward strand.
ATCATTTTTCGGCTTAATTCATCAGCCACCACATTTGCCTTTCCTGGGTGATAGTCAACTATACAATCATAGTCTTTGAACAATTCTAGCCATCTGCACTGTCTTAAGTTGATATCTCACTGAGTAAGCAAGTATTTAAGACTCTTGTGATCTGTATAGATTCTGCACTTCTCACCATAAAGGTAATGTCGCCAAATATTTAAAGCAAACACAACTGCTATCAGTTCTAAATCATGAGTTGGATATTTCTGTTCATGAGGCTTTAATTGCCTTGATGCATAAGCTATTACTTTACCCTCTTGTATTAATACACACCCCAATCCATTTCTCGATGCATCACTAAACATAGCATATTCCTTATCTACTACTAGCTGGATAAGAACAGGGGCTTCCGTTAACATCTTCTTTAACTGTTCAAAACTGGCTTGACAATAATCTGTCCATTCAAATTTGGCTTCTTTTCGAAGTAACTTAGTGAGTGGAGAGGCAATAACTGAAAAGCCTTTTACAAACTGCCTATAATAACCAGCTAAGCCCAAGAAACTTCGAACTTCTGGCACATTCCTGGGAGGCCGCCAATTTACTATAGCCTCAATCTTTTTAGGGTCCACCCTGATGCCTTCTGAAGACACCACGTGCCCAAGGAATGAAACTTCTTTAAGCCAGAACTCACATTTGCTTAGCTTTACATATAACTGTTGTTCTCTTAAAGTTTGCAATACTATTCTCAAATGCTCTGCATGTTCCGCTTCATCACGAGAATAAACTAGGATGTCATCTATAAATACCACGACAAACTGATCTAAATAAGGTCTGAACACCCTATTCATCAGGTCAATGAAGGCTGCTAGTGCATTAGTCATCCCAAAAGGCATTATTAAGAATTTGTAATGACCATATCGAGTTCTAAAAGCAGTCTTCTGCGTATCTACATCTTTAACTTGAAGTTGATAGTATCCTGATCTCAGATCAATTTTTAAAAATACTCCAGCACCCCACAACTGATCAAAGAGATCTTCAATCCGAGGTAAAGGATACTTATTCTTCACAGTTACCCTGTTGAGTTGTCTGTAGTCTATACACATTCTCAAAGTGCCATCCTTTTTCTTAACAAACAACACCGGTGCGCCCCAAGGTGACACATTGGGCTTGATGAAGCCTCTATTTAACAATTCTTGTAACTGAACCTTTAACTCCTCAGTTCTGTTGGTGCCATTCTATATGGTGCTCTAGAGATAGGAGCAGTTCCAGGCAAAGTCTCAATAGATAACTCGATTTCTCTCTCTGGTGGTAAACCCAAAAGTTCCTCGAAAAAAACATCAGAAAACTCATTAATTACAGGAACATCTTTAAGATTGACTGTCTCCCTCTTAGAATCAAGAACCAAAGCCAAATATGCTTCGCATCCTTTTCTAAGGAATCTTTTTGCTTTCATAGCAGAGATAACATTGGTTAAGAGTTTAGACTTAATACCCTGAATCAATGTCTCTACTTCTTCACCATCCTTAAATACTAATGTTTTAGCTTTACAGTTCACTATGACTTGGTATCTAGACAACCACATACCCAGGATTACATCAAATTCATGAAAAGGTAAAACAATTAAGTCAGCTGGGAACTCTCTCTCTTGAATTCTAATAGGGCAATTTCTATAAACTTCATTTACATATATATTATGGCCCAAAGGACTGATTACACATATATCATAGTTCAGATGATCAATAATAGATACATTTCTACCCAGCTCCCCATTACAAATATATGAATGTGTAGATCCTGGGTCTATAAGCACATGCACATCAGTATCAAAGAGGGAGAATGTACCAGTTATGACCTCAGGAGCATTAGCATCTTCTCAACCTTTCATAGCATAAGCTCGAATAGGAGGTGTTGGAGCAAAAGGTCGATCCACTGTCTTAGAAACATTCCTAGATTGGGCTCTAAACTGGCCCGATCCGCCTCTACCTCTACCACGACCTCTGCCTGAAGAGGGTGCATGAGAAGCTCCTCGATTACTTTATTGACTGGAGGCTTGCTCCTGCGTCATAGGACAATTTGCCATAAAATGCTCCGTGCTACCACATCTGAAGGAAGCACCCGTGAGCATTCTACAAATGCCCCAATGTCGCCTAAAACAATAGGTACATTCTGGAGCTGGACCTCTGCCCTATCCTGATGCAGTACCTCTACCAGATCTGGCTGGAGAAAAAGTCCCATGCTGTCTACCTCTAGATGCAGGGCAATTACCAGATGCCATTGATTGATCTCCTGAAGTCAACCTCGATCTTTTTCCTGATGAAGAACCACCTCGAGAAAAACTTCTTCTTCTTTGCTCTCTTTCTCTTTTGACATTCTCTTCTTTCTCAATTCGGATAGCTGCATGAACTAGCTGATGATAATCATCAGGATGCAAGGAAATAGGCCCTATCAAATGATCCCGGATCTGGTCATTTAATCCATCTTCGAACTGGCGACACTTAAAAGTCCCAGTTAATATTGGTTTTGGTGCATACACTACAAAAAAACTGTCAATTAGCGACGTCATCATTTTCGTCGCAAATTTTGCGACGGATTAGCGACTGTTTTATAATTCCATCGTGGAAAGGATATTTTCTATTTTTTTGCAATTAATTAGCGATGGAATGAAAAAACAGTCACTAATTATTAGCGGGAAGTGTACGCTCCATGTTTTGTGACGGAATTAGCGACAAATAGTTTCATCGCTAAATTTTATAATTTTTTATTCATAAAATTAGTTCCAGAAAAATTAGCGACGAACATTTTAGTCGCTAATTTAGGAGGGAAAATTTTAGTCGCTAATCCGTCGCAAATAAAGTAAAAAATAATTTTTTTTAGAAATTAGAAATTTATTTTATAACTGAAAATTAGAAATTATTTTATTAGTTGATAATATTTTATTTAGCTAATAAATTTGTAACTCAATTAGATCATAATCCAATTTATTCATAATAACATAAAATTTTTATATTTATAACTCAATTCATCACAATTCAATCCGAATACATTCAACCCAACAAAAATTGCTATCTCCTTTTTACATGATACAACTATGTAAAGTTACAGTGAAATGAAATTAAAAAAAACATTATTAAAAACCATCAAAATTGAAAAAAAGACATTTATGGCATAGCTATTGTATATATTGTTAATGGTTTTTGCAATATCTCAATAACTGTTAGTTTAGTTGGTGTAAAGTGTAAACTAGTTCAAAATGATGACTTATCAAATATATGCAACCAAACCTATAAATAAATGAGTATTTTTTATATGTATGTATTTGTTAGACATGTTAGTCAATTATCAATTCTAATAATTCAATTATGCATGAAATTCACTATTTAATAAAATAAAATAAATAATCTTTCGTGAAATTATATTCTTGGTCATTATCAAATTCTCTAACAATACATGATTATTAGCTTAGAACGATAATATAACACGGTTTCCTTGATTTATTTAAACATAAATTTTTTATATATATATATTACAAAAATAATACAAAAGGCAGTCTTTTTAACAAATACTCGAAAGGCTTATTCGTCACAAATCCAATAATACAATATACATAAGCTTTGAGTAGCATTTTGCTTTCATATACAAATTAATACAATTAAAAAGTATAAATTTTATATTGCGATCTCTTGATATTAAATAATATTTTTATAGTACAATAATATTAATTTTAATTTACAAAAAATAATAATAAATCATTCATGTTAAAACTTAAAATTGAACTTCTGTATTTCGAAACAATACACAACGTGAGAATCAAAAGAAGAAACATAACAACAAATTAATAAATAAAATAATAATAACAGTGAAATTGATAATACGTGTACCAATCCACATGCTTCATCTCCTAGTCGTTGGCAATTCAATGCATCAAACTGCAATTTCGTAAACTAAAACCATAATAAATAAATCGATCATCGCTACTTTTAGTGTCTACCAATCACTGCCTACTTCCCTTTCTATTGATTTTGAAACCACGAGCTAAAAGAAAAAACAAGGAGATTAAGATAAAACGGTGGCAGCTATTATGGGATAAAACGGTGCCGCTGCCACAAATTTGTTTTATGTTTATTGTGTGAATTTTAATAAAACTTATAATCTACGGTCCCTCAATTTGTTTAATGTCAAGCCATAATTTTAATTAAGATCCCTAAAGAATCTTCTTCATTTGCTTCAAAAAAGACCTAATTATTTCATTTAAAATAATAAAAAAAATTGTAATTTATTTTTATTTTATAAAATTTAAATCAAATATTAAATTATTAGAAATTATTTGATTTCTTTGTCAATTATTCCCAAATATAAACTTATTTATTTAAAAAAATATTTATAATAATAATAATAATAATAATAATAAAGTAATTGTTATAATTATTGAAGATTGATGTATTATAATAAATAATAAAAATATATATTTATATAATAATAATATAAAATTTATTATTTCATTTAAAATGATTATGAAAAATTTATAATTTATTTTTATTTTGTTAAAATTTTGAATTATTAAAAATTTTAGTTATATATATTTATAAAATTATCCTTGAATACAAGGATAAAATGATGAAATTTGGTAGGGGCATTTTAGTAATTTTAAAAATTTATTCTATATAATATTATTTGCTTATTTTCAATTAAATTTTTTAAAAATTTATAATTTTAATTATTTCAAGTATTATAATATAAATAAAAAATATAAATACATATTTATTGTTACAAATTAAGATTAAAAATGCTTAAAAATCTTAAGATTTATAATTGAATTATAATGCTTATAATGTTTAAAAATGCTTAATTGAATTATAATGACTGAATTATAATGCTTAAAAATCTTAAGATTTATAATTAAATTATAAAATGGAGACTTATATTGATAATGGGATTATAAAATAAATTTTAGTCTTTTGAATTAAATAAAATGTGCAACGATATATATATATATATATATATATCCGTGTGAAGTAAGAAAATATAAAAACCAAGTGGAGGGACCAGGAGCATTTTTCTCTAGAAATTTACAGTGGCCCTAAGTGTTTAAAAAAAAAGAGAACAGACAACGGGAGAGAGAGAGGGAGAAAGAAAAAGAAAGAGAGAGGGAGATCGGGGAAAAAGGGCTGACCAGCGCCAGCAACTCCGACGTCGTCACTGTGTCGGCGATGCGACAGCCAGCTGATCTTCTCCCTCTGCCGCTAATCCGCTCTGTAGATCCGGTTACCAACCCGATTTTGAGAGTTTCTCTCCTTCTCGCCCAGATCCAACTCTGGTTCACTTGGGATTGAGAGTTTATCTCCTTCTCGCCCAGATCCAACCCAATTTTGAGAGTTTCTCTCTCCAGCTCTCAAACGTGGATTTTTCCCTGTTGTTATGAATCCTAGAGGATGTGCCGGTTCACCGCTAACCAGTGCGCAATAGTGAAACTCTTTCTGAATTGTTCTGATACGCTATGCAATTTTACTTGTGCATTTTTAGTTGGATAGTTTGTTGTTCAAATCAAATGTATAATTGTAGCTTGAGACTATTTTTTGCTTAGCTTAATTTACCGAACTTCAGTCCTAAACTAGTTAAGGTTGGCATTTGGCTTTTTTGTCTATTTAGCTATACTCGGGCTAAATTTTCTGTTTTCTATACTTAATAGATAAAATAGAGGGATAAAATGGTAAGATAAGAGTCTTGGATTTTCCTCCCCAATTCTTATGGGTTATAGTCTTTTATTAGTTTAAGTTCAAAGGTTTCATATCCCTAATTCTCAGAATAACATACTCTGCAATTTCAAATATATATTACTCATGATATGGTGCATCACTTGTAGCTATTTGATATGCATTTATCAATTTATGATGGTAAGTAATTTTATACCTGATGAACTCTGTAGGAACTATTTCAAGGCAAAGGGAAAGATTTTAATGTGCAAAAGGCTTTAATGGAAAAATCTGTTCGTGATTTTGAAAAAGCAGTATCAATGGTATCTTATGGTTTTGAGGAAATAGAAGACTTCTATTCAAAATATAGCACGCGAGGTGTGGTTGGGAATGTGAAGATTCATGTTCTCTTCATTCAGGTGCGTATATTGTACTTATGCTGCCTTATTGCTTTGTATGTGATTGATCTTTTTGATGTATGTTCAAAAATCTAAGATTCTTTATTTCTCTCTTCAGAATGAAGATGGGACAGTGCCTTTATTTCTTCATTCAGGTGCGTATATTGTACTTATGCTGCCTTATTGCTTTGCATGTGATTGATCTTTTTGATGTATGTTCAAAATGCATGCTTAAGATGTCTGATGAGTATGGTCAACATGGCTGCTGAAATCATTTTTCTCTCTTCTTTGTTGAAGAATCTATTGGGTTTCTACTTTGCAACCTACAAGTTATATGCTACTAGGATAAGTTTTTGCTTTTCAGATTATTAAAGAGGGATCATGTCGGTTGTGTTAGAGATATTAAACAAATATGGGTTGGGTGTGATGGTGGGAGGAGTATTGGAGGATGTGATTATTTTTGGTGGAGGAGAAGTAGATCCATCAACAAAGCATTTAGATGTTGGTAGTTGAGAAGAGGTGCAAACTGTGTTTTTCATACTAAATAATTCTTAGAGGTGAGTTTTAACACATAAACTCATAATAGCTGCTATTATTTAATAGTTTATTGTCCTAATTAAATTGCTTAATAGGACATGCTTTGTAATTATGAAAGAAGAAAGCATGATGAATGCCAATTAAGTTAATTGGCTTAATACATCCTTTGAGTACTGAATTTGTTGAAAAAAAGTATTTCCTATACTCAACTTTTCAAAAACCATTTTTAACACCTAAACTCATAATTTTTGCAATTATTAACACTTGGGATTGATTTACAGTGTTAGGTTTACAGCGGATTGTTGCTATTAATGTGAGTGGTTTCATGCCTGAACTGTACATAAAAGTATGCTGATCGAGGCATTGTATAGTGGTCTTGATGTACTTTTAGATGATTGAGTTGTCAATCTAGTTAAGGTGATGTTGATGTTTGACTTTGAAAATCCTAATCCTTGCTTTACTTGATAAAACTTTAGGTTGGTTATGTTCTTTAAATTCATTTTCATGTTTTAGACACAAGTATTTAATTAGTTGAATATTAAATTCTTTTGACATTGTAGTTGGTTTTCATCCATTACTTATGTTCTTGTTTCATTGTCTTTCACTAGGGGATCGGGTGGTGAAGTATATTGGCCCTCCTACACAAGCTGATAGTAGGTATTTTTGCCAATTTCTGGTGTACAATATTAAGCATGTTGAGAATAGTTTTTTTTTCAAATATAGAAATAATTTTTTTCTTTAAATTATGAGGACACCATGATTGGTATACTCTTTCGCATTGTTAAATCTGTTCATTATGGGATAAGGAGCTTAAAATCATTACGTATATTCAAATCTGTGGTCTTTTGTTTGACCAAAACCAAGTGTAATGTCGGTGAAATTCTTGAGAAGTAAACTTCATTGCATGCGGTTTTTGGAGTTTGCTATAGTAAATTGGATTGGTTGGTGGCCAATGGGCTTGACTATTATAGTGATGCACTGATAAGTGGTTGCATGGCTTTTGCTACACATTTACATGCATATTTATACATATTGTGCAGTTTATAGTTATAACCTTACGTATGTATCATTTTTTTTCCTATGGGTTGTTGCATCATTTTATTTCATTATTCTGCTATTTGATCATCAAGTAGTTTTGAATTTTTATGTGAGATCAGGATAGGGCTTTTATTTTCTGTTTCTTTTGAAGAGCATGTGCTGCATTAGGTGTGAATTGCTGATTTAATTTCACATTTGGAACAAGATGATACTAACCTGTTAATTATTTTGATATTCAATATTTCCTACGAGTATTATTCCAATTTAGGATGGTATACTGGTTATTGTTGGTTATTGTTGATTATATGTCAATTATTGTTGATGATATGCTGGTTATTATTGTTGATGATATGTATATTGTTGCTTGTATGCCTATATGGGAGCTTGCTATTTTTTAGATCGGTGATATTAATTGGTCATATGGTTATGGGACTTTGCTGGGCTTTTTTTGATATTTGTTTGTTTTAAATTGATTATATGCCTATGGATCGAAGCTTGTAAAATATAAGCTAAATCATTATTGTTCAAATCTAAGAGAAGCATAATGGTCGGCCACCTATGCTTTTCGAGGCCTTCGTTCACACACACACTCTAAATCATGATGGAAAAACTTATGATGGACCTGGACTTGATGATGTTGCGCCTTCAGCTGCACAAGATGATCATCCACATAATGATTATCCATCGGCTTATGGTGGTGGTTCCAGTGATTTTAGTCGCACTATATGTTTGATCGTTATTTTATTTAGATGACACTATTGGTGCTAATTAGTACAATGATATTTGTTATTTTATTATTTCATGACAGATTAAGGATAATATTATGTAATGTTTCAAATTATTATCTATATATATGTATTTTGGAACATATTTGAATTTGGAATCAATATATATTTATATGTATGAGATCATTGCTGTTTACAGGTTGAAAATAAATAAATAATGATCTTTGTATACAGGATTAAAATTATAAAATATAGCAAAAGAAAAAATTCAATTAATAATTTAGCGACGGATTTGCGACAGAAAAACTGTCGCTAATATGTAAAATATATAATTTCGAAAATAATTAGCAACCAAATTAGCGACAAATATTTCTTCGCTAAATTTTACACGAAATTTGTATTTAGCAACGGCTTAGCGACTGAAAATTCAGTCGCTAAATATTATTATTATAATTCGGCGACAATAGGAATATAAATTAGCGACGAAAAAATAAAAATTTGCGACGAAATATTTCGTCGCTAAATTAGCGAATGAATTTGAAATCCGTCGCTAATATATTAGCGACTGGCCTATTAGTGACTATTCGTCGCGGCGTTGCTAATTTTAATTAGCGACAAAAAAATGGTATTTAGCGACGTAAAATTTCGTCGCTAATCTGCAATTTTTTTGTAGTGATGCTTGCTCAAGCGATTGAATTCTGCCTCATATTCAGCCACTGACATACTTCTCTACTTTAGATTCAGAAACTGTTTTAACCTTTCATCTTTGTATGCTTCAGTCACATACCTCTTTTTAAACTCTGCTACAAAGAATTCCTGAGAGAGGGAATCAAGTAGCTAAGGTTGTGTTTGAACTAGTTTCCACCAATCATAGGCTGCTCCCTAAAGCAAGGACACAACATAAATCACCTTTTGACTGGCGAGGCATTGAAATTCTGTAAAACCCGCTCCAATCTTTCAAACCACAACTCGGCTTTTTTAGACTCTTCCCAAGTAGCGCCAAGAAACTCTTCTGCACCATGCTTTCTGATTTCAGAAATTGGAGCCTTTGGTGCAGTTATCATTTGCAAAATCTGAGCCATGTCATGGAAAATCTTCAAAAAGGCTTCCCCAAACTCAGTATCAGCTGCACCACCTCTAGTGGATGCAGAAGATTTCGGCTGAGAAGGATTCGATTGACCCGATAAATGGCTCTCAGCCGACTCATCTACCACTTCATGATGTCTTTCCATTTATAACTATATCAAAGAAACACAGGGACAACCACAATCAGCCAACATCAACAAGAAGTCTGTAACTAAGGACCTTTAAATTCCTATTGGCCAGAACCGCCTAAACCAAGGTGCTCTGATACCAAAAATATAATGACTATACTAGATAATCCTGATTACTATTACTAATTACATTTATTGATCCTATTAATCCTGTGATTTATCTATTAATGATGCATATATGAGCATACATACATTTATGCTATACATATAATATACGGTCAAGGGTTATACTTTCATAGGCTATTAGAGATTATTTACATAATTGAATAATTACATGCCTTTAAATACAAATTTATCTTTATATAACCAAAAAGAGAAGCAAAGTTAATCTCATATGTCAAAATGCTACTCCTATTCTGATGTCGGCTTGGGAGATTATTGGCTTTGTCCCTGGACAAAAGTTCTACCCTGCGAACCTACAGGGATAAACACTCGTGCTAAGTTATAAAGCTTAGTGGGGAACAAACTAATATGCTGATAATCACTCACAGTGATTATAACCAAGCATGCAATAATAGTATAAAATAAGTTCACATATATTTTATTGAATAAAGTAATAATGAATAACAAAATGCACTATTGGAAGGAATGACTGTTTCATTAAATCATAGAATGAGTGATTATAAATTGTATATGCATATCATTCATCTTATAAATTTGCCTGCTCAATTTCTGGTGGGTGTGGATAACGGGTGCTGTAGATACCATAAGATATCAAATCTGTGAATACCCGAAGGTATTAAATCTGTAGACCCATTGGGTCAGAACTATGGTCTCATAAAGAGACACACTGTGGACTCATAAGAGTCAGACTATAGCAGCTGCGACTGTAACCCTATAGGCATGCCTATCTATCCATAACCAAGTCTTTATGTGCAGGCATAACAAATCATATTTCATATACTGTGAAATTGCATTACTATAATCCAATATAGCATTAATGAATGCTAAATACTATAATATTATGCATTGATAATCTCATATTATACAACAATCATATACTGTCATTGTAGAGAAGTAACTCATGCATATTCTATTTTGGGTAATAGAATCTCACCTTTCAAGTATGAAGCAAGTCTTGTAATTAAAAGGATACCTTTACTGTATAATTACAATTTTAGGATGATTTATAGGCTTAGAAAGGGACTTAGACAAGTCTATACCCTCAAAGGGAATCAAAGAAATACAAGTATCAAAATACAAGGGAGGATCACGGTTACAAACAATTCCTGGTAACCGTGAGCCCAGACTAGTAATATGGGTCACGGTTACTACCAATTTCCTAGTAACCGTGAGCTATGAGGCTCTTTGGTTCTGGACCAAAAATGAACTACCTCACGGTTACCAATCCTAGAGTAGTAGCCGTGAAGTAGGATTACGAACTCGGGTCACGGTTACTATGAAATTCCTTAGTAACCGTGAGATGGCATAGGTTTTGCCTCTGGACCAAAAGTTCACTACCTCCACGGTTACTAAGCCTAGGGTAGTAACCGTGAAGTAATGCTACGAGAATGGATCACAATTACTAAAAATTCTTAGTAAACTGTGAGCCAGGTTATACTTTTGGTCTGGACTGAAGATTTAGGCACCTCACGGTTATTATGATATTCATGGTAACTATGAGCCCTAAACTGCCTCGAGGACCGATTTCCAGTCTCGAATTGTATACCATTTTTGACCTATAAAAACATAAATTTCAAGCCAAAATGACCTTCAAACAAAGTTGTAGGCCTATGTTTCTAGTTTCCAAAAACACTAAAGATAATTACAATAGGACTTTATAAAAATCCAATTATTCAAGAAAAACCATAGATATGCTCATGAAGATGAAATAACATTCACAATCAGATTTCAATACCAATCTTCACTATCAAGCTTTGAAGAAAATCAATATTTCAATAACTTTTAATAAAATCAAGGTATACAAGTCTAGTTTTCTATACCAATTGGAATTTCATCATTTGGACAAACTATAGTTCAAGATTATGAGCAAAAGAGTACCAAATTGGTCTTTTGATCTAAAAAAGAATAGATTTTACATATCATGCAACAAAAGCTTGTATTTTCATCTCTAAGCCACTTACAAGCTTAAAATCAACCATATAACACATGAGAGAAAACACTCAAGATCTCTCTCATGACAAACCATCAAATATACACGTATAAAAACCTAAGTTCCCCATACCTTGTTAAGCTCTAAGTTTTCTTCAACCTTGAGTAGTCTCTTTCCCCTTTCTCTTGCTTGATTCTCCTTCTATAAAACATAGGATACTTCTATGAAAATCCATCAAGCTATTCCATGGACCATATAAATCAAAGAAGAAACATAATTACCTTACTATCAAAACCAAGTAAAACTTCTTTCCTTTTCACCAAAAATCAAGAAATCTAGAGAGAGAATATGAGAGAGAGAGTTTAGGGTTAGAGAGAGAGGTTGAAGATGAAGAGTGAAGATCAAGGATTGGCCGGCCACCTCTTCATCAAAATATCTCCCTCCCTTCCTCATTTGATTGGTCCAAATGTCATGTAATTGGAATTCTTGCTATTTGGTCCTTTAACTTCTCTTCATTTCTAATTCTACCCCAAAACTTACCCTTTAGCTTTTCAATTAGGTCCTTCTATAAGTATTTACTCATAATTAAATATGGAACTAATAATTAATTAGTGATTATTCTCCTAGGGTATAATGAGGGCCATTACAACTCTCTCTCCCTAAAAGAATTTCGTCCTCGAAATTCATACCTGTATTGAAGAGCTGAGGGTATTAAGCCCGCATAGCTGCTTCAGGTTCCCATATCGCTTTTTGTACACCATGGTATTGCCATAACACATTGACTAGGGGGATTTCTTTGTTCCTCAACTGTTTAACTTCTCTATCCAGGATCTATTTAGGCTCTTCATCATACGTGTAATCAGATCTGACACTGATATTGTGCACTGGTATGATGTGTGATTCATCAGATCGATATCGCTGGAGCATAGAAACATGAAAAACATTGTGTAACTTTGATAATTCATTGGGAAGATCCAGTCGATATGCTATAGGTCCAATTCTTTCTAGAATTCTATAAGGACCTATAAATCGGGGACTGAGCTTTCCTTTCTTTCTGAATCGCAACACTTTTCTCCATGGGGATACCTTTAAGAACACTTCATCACCAACCTAATATTCAATGCTCTTTCTTTTCAGATCCGCATACGACTTCTGTCTATCATTGGCTTCTTTTAATCTTTGCTTAATAAGTTGAATCTTTTCTTCGATATCTTTAAAAATGTCAGGACCTGTCAGCTTGCTTTCAGTTAATTTTGTCCAACAAGAGGGAATTCTACATTTTCAACCATAGAGAGCTTCATATGGTGGCATACCAATACTAGTTTGATAGCCATTGTTGTATGTAAATGTTAGTATAAGCCCTAGCCCCAATACATTGTAATAAAACACTTTAGTTAATAAATGAGGCATTTGTTTTATCTATTGTATTCCTGTGCATATCAATTGATAGAACTATCCAAGAATGTTGTTTCGATTTAAGTTATCATGTGTAAGGCACATGGTTGTTAGACCTTGAAACAAATGAGACTTCATTCTAAATATCCCTAGTCAGTCATTGTTATAAGAATAACAAATGAATTAAGACTAGTATGCTCTCTCTGGTAAGTTGAGTTCTGTCTTACGGATCATAAGGACAAGAGTGTCAATCAGAGATCATAGATACATGTTTAGAACATGGTATCTGGATTTGATCCACTCATGAGAACACTACATGGTACAAGTCATAAGTGTTTCTCATATGCAAGTTTTGTATCGGAGTTCTTAGACCTAAAATCTCTATGAAACTCTTTATGAATTACTGTGTGCTTTGACATACACCTAATGTGCTCGTAACAGAGTGACAAGTATGGGTATGCTTGGGTATGCATTGATTTATGTTAGAGAGCAGGAGAGAAGTAAAGGGATTACCCTCTCTATAAGAGAAAAAATATCATCGGCCACTTGATCTGTGAACTGAGAAGTGTATGGCCATACCGAGATGAAATAATGAGTAATCATTATTTATCTGAGAGTTCAGTGTCATTGGAATATCAAAAAAGGAATTAATATATATAAGGATGACTAGTTCCATGCCTTATATTAATTCTGATATTTATGGGTAAGGGATTATGCAAAATTGCATTAGGTCACTAAATGCCATATGAATTTTTATTTAATTTGGAATGCTATAATATCTTGCTAGAGAATATATATAGCCTTTGAATTAATTCATTAGTTCATTGCCAACATTAAATGGACCTATAGGATTGCACACAAAGCATTGGGCTTAAAATATTTAAATAAAGTATTAGGCATTAATTTGGACTTTTAATTAAAGTCAAATTAATGTATGTAATGGGCATTATAAATGCTATTGGACCTTAGCCCATGAGAGAGAAAAATTCAGCCCACGTGGTTTAATTTCAATTAATTAATTATCTTGTATTAATTAAGTTAATTGAGTATTAAATCCTAATGATATTTAAATCAAATTAAAACACTTAATTAAGAGATGACATAGCCGAAATTCCTAGATTAAATACTAAGGGAATTTTGGCACATGTGAATTTCCAAATTAAGTGATTAATTTGATTATAATGTCTTATGGTTTATCTTGGATTAAATCAAAAGAGTTTGAATCAATATATATTACTTATTTTAAGGAAGTGATTAAGGCTAAAATAAATTATCTTGAGGTAGTAGATTTTAGATTAATCACTTACATAATGATATAATATATATTGAAAGGAAAAAACGTGAAACCCTAGTTCTTCTATGGTTTTGGCGTGAACTTCTCATCTCTCTCACACAAAATTCTTTTGGCCAATTTTCATAAGGAGAAAGGATTGTTCCTCATTCTCTTGTGTTCTTGGGTATTAATAGCACCTAAAAGAAGTACAAGATCAAGTCTTGTAGCTTCAAACCATAGCCATTACACAATACTTAATTTGAGAGCTAGCAATCTCGGTTTTAAGCTATCTTTGCAAGTGTGTGTGTGAGAATAGAGAGGAGTGGCGTAAAGGCTGTTCCTTGGCATTGGTGGTGAAGGTCTAAGGCTAAGATATCCTACTTGGTTGCTGGTCATCATCAAAATCAAGTTTTAAAGGCATCTAAAGTTATAAGTTTTAAAACCCTGAAATTGCATGTTTCGATTCTTGTCATGAAATTGTATGGCATGTATGATTAAATTTTATTATTTTTCGTTGCGTGATCTTTATGTGCATACCATGTCATATTCCATCAGTGGTATCAGAGACTAATCATACTTATTTTAGTGCTTTAGATGCATGAAATAATTAATCAAAAATCATTATTTTAAATACATGCAATGCTGAAATTTTCTGTTTTGAGTTTTTTGCATTATTTTGGTGTAAAAATGATTTTAAATGATTAGATAGGTATTATAATTAATATGACATGTTAATATACTGTCATAAGATGTTCTAGGAGCTGTTAATGGTAGGATTTAATTGACAATACCTGATGGTACATGTTAATATTAAAACTAGGTGCTATTTGGCATGTTAATTGTTAGTTTAACAACTAGTTTTAAATATTAAATGTAAAAACAATTTTGGCATGTTTGTAAGTAATTTTTAAAGATTAAATATCAGGTCTGGACATATTTTAAATTTGGTTTTAATTTTGGTCCATGACATTTAATTGATTAATTTTAAAATCACTTAAAACTATGACTAGTTTGTGTTTGTTACATGTTTAATCAAAATTATTTGTTTTGTTTTGATTAAAATGGTAAAAACACATTTAGATCAGATTGGTACAGAATATTAAATCAATATTTATGACCTTATTTAAATTATTAAATGACTCATAAAATTGATGTAAGTATTTGTGCATTTTTGTGGCATCACATAAGCATTAAACAACTAGTTTTGTTGTTTGTTTGTTTTTATATGCATGCCGTGTATCATATATATGTTCTTCATGATTTTGTGTTTTAATTCATATTGGTACATATTATATATATTTTTAATGTTTATGGGCTGTATGACATAAAATTAAAAATGGCAAAATTGAAAATTATACTAGAGTTGATTTATAGCACAAATCTAACTAGTTTGTGTTTTGGGCTTTCAAGAGAACTTATTCAATAAGAGGATTTAGTACATTGGGCTTCGGCCCAAGCCCATCACGGGATTATCTCTTAAAGGTTCAAGTACACAATTTTTATTAATGGTTTTAGCTAAATTAATTAAAATTGGACTTTGTTTGATCCATGAATGTTATGTATATTTATTTGCTTGTTTGGTGTGATGATTGGATATGCATGGTGCATTCATGGGCCCTGGGTTTTTGTAATTAAATATGGCCTGCGAGCCATTATGTATTATTGTAAAAGTTTCATTTATTTCTTAGCATAGAATTTACTTGAAGACTTTGTAAATCAAGACGAAGCCCACCGGAGTGGAGAAGCCCAACTCGAAGATTCTTATGTAATAGTATAGAATCTTAGTTGTAGGTTTTTGGGCCCATGTTTGTCACGCTTTGCTTTATGCAATTATTTATATATGCATGCTATGAATGGATGACAAAGCGTATGCCATGTAAGCCGTAATAAAATGAATCCCTAAAAATAGTAAGTCACAAAGTTGCCTTCTTAATTCGAAACATGTCAAGGCATCGATCATCGGTCACATAGACTAGGAGTCCTAGATGCGCCCGATTATCTTTGTGAGGCATGGGTTGTAAATGTAGGTTGGACTTAACATGGAAAGGGATGCTCGGACCTAGGCAACTAATAAATGGGTTTGTGCTATAACATCTTAAGATGTTAGCCCGTTTGATCCAAGAGTCATGTACGAGACATGATTGGAGTTTTTCCTACCTAAGTAACTTAACTTGTTAGGTGTACAAGCTCAGCTTGACTAATAAGTTTTTGTGAAAAGTGGATCTTGGCCCACATTAAATCACTAACGCGAATTATTTAAAGGGATATTAATTCGGTTTGTGGGATTATAAATAAGACCTCATTTAATCTTGCTAAATTTTATTGTAGATTGAAAATGGCATCTTCAAACAACAATTTCTCATTGCGATTGGTCCTTGAAAAAGACAAATTGAATGGCACCAATTTCATAGACTGGTCTCAAAAATTAAGAATAGTTCTTAAGCAAGAGAAAAAGTTGTATGTTTTGGATGCACCCTTGCTTGAAAAATCTGCTAGGAACGCCTCTGCGGTTCAAAAGGAAATTTTTGAGACCAAGAAGAGCGACTCCAATGATGTGACCTGTCTGATGCTGGCCACTATGGTGCCTGACTTGCAAAGCAAATTATGGACCAAGAGGCTTATGCGATCATGGTGCACCTAAAGGAGATGTTCCAAGAGCAAGCTCGTCACGAGAGGTTCGTGACAACAAAGGCCTTAATTTCTTGCAAGATGGCTGTGGGTACTCCTGTTAGTTCCCATGTACTCAAGATGAAAGGGTATCTTGATACTCTTGAGAAGCTTGAGGTATAAGTACCAAAGGAATTGGCCACTGACTTGATCTGAGGATCATTGACTGATGATTATGATCCATTTGTGATGAATTATAACATGCATGCAATGAACAAGTTAGTCACTGAGCTCCATAGGATGCTTAAGAATGCTGAAGAGAACATTCGAAAGACCAATCCCGTATTGATGGTTCAAGAGGGCATTAAAAAGGGATCCGCTAAGGGAAAGGGAAAGGGAAAGGTAAAACCCAAGAATGACCTGGCTCGGTTCAAGTCAAGTGGAAGTGCACCTCAGGCCCAATCCAAGCCCAAGGCGCAAAAGCTCAAAGAGAGTGAGAGCACTTGCTTCCATTGCAACAAGATAGGGCATTGGAGGAAGAATTGCGCTCTCTTCAAGGAAGAACAAAAGAAGAATGGAGCCAAGGCATCCAGTTCTGGTATTTTTGTTGTTGAGATTAACCTTTCTATTTCTACCACTTGGGTATTGGATACCGGTTGTGGTTCTCACATTTGTTCAAATGTGCAGGGGCTAAGAAATAGGCGGTTACTTGGGAAGAATGAAGTGGACCTCCGTGTGGGAAATGGAGCACGAGTTGCTGCCATGGAGATAGGCGACTATCAACTCACTTTACCTTCCGGACTTTGTTTAGTTTTGAAAATTTGTTATTATGTGCCTGTTATGAGCAGAAATATTATTTCAGTTTCATGTTTGGATTTGAATGAATTTGATTTTGTTATTAAAAATGGCAATGCTCATATTCGTCGCCAAGGCATTTCTTATGGCAATGCCATGTTGCAAAATGGCTTTTATATCCTTGATTTACAAAACAAAGAGTTCATATACAACATTAATACAAAGAGGGTTAAATCAAACGAATTGAACCCTACTTACTTCTGGCATTGTCATTTAGGACATGCAAACGAAAAATGCATTTCAAGAGTCCACAAAACTGGAGTACTTGGGTCATTTGACTTAGAGTCTTATGATACATGCGAGCCATGTATGCATGGAAAAATGACAAAGAGTCCTTTTAACAAGAAAGGTGAAAGGACTAATGGCTTATTAGAACTAATACATACCGATGTATATGGACCATTAAGTACACAAGCTAGAGGTGGTTTTAGCTACTTCGTGACGTTCACAGATGACTTCAGTAGATATGTCTATGTCTATCTAATGAAGTACAAATCTGAAACTTTTGAGAAATTCAAAGAGTTTAAGAACGAAGTAGAAAAACAACTTGGCAAAAGTATAAAAGCCATTCGATCAGATCGAGGTGGTGAATACTTAAGCTAAGAGTTTGACAGTCATCTAAAAGAGTGTGGTATTATTTCATAGCTCACTCCTCCTGGAACACCACAATGGAATAGTGTGTCCAAAAGGAGAAATCGAACTCTATTGGACATGATTCAATCTATGATGAGTCAAGCAAATCTTCCTATCTCTTTTTGGGGTTATGCATTAGAAACTACTGCATTTCTACTAAACCGTACTCCAACTAAAGCAGTTGAGAAGACACCATACGAGGTATGGACTGGGAAAGAACCCAATATGTCATTTCTCAGGATTTGGGGCTGTGAAGCACATGTTAAGAAATTAACATCTGACAAACTAGAGTCCAAATCCACTGTCTGCTTGTTTGTGGGTTATCCCAAAGAAACAAAGGGATACTACTTTTACTCACAAGCAGAGAACAAAGTATTTGTTGCTCGCAAGGCTATTTTCTTGGAAAAGGAGTTCCTTCTCAAGAAAGACAGTGGGAGTAAAGTAGAACTTGGAGAAATTCAAGCGCCACAAACTCCTATAGAGGATGAGTTGGAAATGGGATCAAGTTCACAACCAGTTGTGGAACAAGAACCCATTACACAATAACCTAGAAGGTCTGGTAGGGTACATCTGGAGATTGAGATATATGGATTTCTAATCATTGACAGTGAAACTATTGAGTTAGTAGATCATGAGGATCCTACTACCTACCTAGAAGCTATTGAGAGCCCAGACTCGAAAAATTGGCTTGAAGCCATGAAATTTGAGATGCAATCAATGTACGATAACCAGGTTTGGACCTTGGTTGATCCACCGGAAGGTGCTAAGGTAATTGAATGCAAGTGGCTATTCAAACTCAAAGCTGATAAGACCTACAAAGGTATACTAGTAGCAAAAGGTTTTTGACAACTCATGGTGTAGACTATGACGAGACCTTTTCACCTGTAGTCATGCTCAAGTCCATTAGGATCTTACTTGCCATAGCTGCATATCATGACTATGAGATATGGGAAATGGATGTCAAAACTGCTTTCCTCAATGGAAATTTACTTGAGGATGTGTATATGACACAGCCTGAGGGTTTTGTCAATCCCAAGCATCCTAAGAAGGTTTACAAGCTTCAAAAATCCATTTATGGATTAAAGCAAGCATCCCGAAGTTGGAATCTTCGTTCTGATGAGGCAGTCAAAGAATTTGACTTCATCAAGAACGAAGATGAGCCTTGTGTGTACAAGAAGGTTAGTGGGAGCATAGTAATATTTCTGGTCTTATATGTGGACGACATCCTTCTCATTGGGAATGACATTCCAACATTGCAAAAGGTTAAGCAATGGTTAGGGAAATGTTTCTCAATGAAAGACTTAGGTGAAGCCGAGACAATACTTGGTATTCGAATCTATAGAGATAGATCGAATCGACTTTTGGGACTAAGTCAAGAAAAGTACATAGACAAAGTACTAAAGCATTTTAGTATGGGAGACTCAAATAAAGGGTATATACCTTTCGCTTTTGGAGTTCCTTTGACTAAAGAACAGTGCCCTAAAACCAAAGAGGAAAGGGATAACATGAGTAGAATCCCATATGCATTTGCTATTGGATCTATCATGTACGCTATGTTATGTACTAGGTTGGATGTTGCTCATGCACTGAGTATAACCAGTAGGTTTCAGTAAGACCCTGGTGAGAAGCACTGGTCTGCTGTAAAAGGGATTCTAAAGTACCTGCGAAGGACTAAGAATCACTTCTCGGTGTATGGTGGTCAAGAAGAGCTCGTCATCAAGGTTATGCCGATGCTGCTTTTCAGACCAGCACTCAGGATTCTAGATCACAATCTGGGTTTGTTTTTGTTTTGAACGGTGGTGCTGTCAACTGGAGAAGCTCGAAGCAAGAGACCGTACCGACTCAACTACAGAATTTGAGTATATTGCAGCGAGTGATGCTGCAAAAGAGGCTGTTTGGATTAAAAATTTTATTTTTTGATTAGGAGTGGTCCCAAGCATCCTAGATCCATTAGAAATTTTCTGTGACAACAACGGGGTCATCGCACAGGCCAAGGAGCTCCGGTCACACCAGAAATCCAAACACATACTCAGGAGGTGCCACCTGATCAAAGAAATCATTGATCGTAGGGACGTCAAGGTTAGCAAGATAGCAAGTGAAGACAATGTAGCAGATCCTTTGACGAAACAGTTGCGTCCAAATCTGCACGAAGCTTATTTGAGAGCATTCGGTCTTAGGGCTATGCCCAATTGGGACTAGTGCTAGTGGGAGATTGTTAGTGTAAGCCCTAGCCCCAATACATTGTAATAAAACACTTTAGTTAATAAATGAGGCATTTTTTTTATCTATTGTATTCCTGTGCATATCAATTGATAGAACTATCCAAGAATGTTATTTCAGTTTAAGTTATCATGTGTGAGGCACATGGTTGTAAGACCTTGAAACAAATGAGACTTCATTCTACATATCTCTAGTCAGTCATTATTATGAGAATAACAAATGAATTCAGACTAGTATGCTCTCTCTGATAAGTTGAGTTATGTCGTACGGATCATAAGGACAAGAGTGTCAATCAGAGATCATAGATACATGTTTAAAACATGGTATCTGGATTCGATCCACTCATGAGAACACTACATGATACAAGTCATAAGTGTTTCTCATATGCAAGTTTTGTATCGGAGTTCTTAGACCTAAAATCTCTATGAAACTCTTTATGAATTACTGTGTGCTTTGACATACACCTAACGTGCTCGTAACAGAGTGACAAGTACGGGTATGCTTGGGTATGCAATGATTCATGTTAGAGAGCATGAGAGAAGTAAAGGGATTACCCCTCTCTATAAGAGAGAAAATATCATCAGCCACTTGATCAATGAACTGAGAAGTGTATGGCCATACCGAGATGAAATAATGAGTAATCATTATTTATCTGAGAGTTCAGTGTCACTGGAATATCATGAAAGGAATTAATATATATAAGGATGACTAGTTCCATGCCTTATATTAATTCTAATATTTATGGGTAAGGGACTATGTAAAATTGCATTAGGTCACTAAATGCCATATGAATTTTCATTTAATTTGGAATGCTATAATATCTTGATAGAGAATATATATAGCCTTTGAATTAATTCATTGCCAACATTAAATGGACCTATAAGATCGCACATAGCATTGGGCTTAAAATATTTAAATAAAGTATTGGGCATTAATTTGGGCTTTTAATTAAAGTCAAATTAATGTATGTAATGGGCATTATAAATGCTATTGGACCTTGGCCCATGAGAGAGAGAAATTCAGCCCACATGGTTTAATTTCAATTAATTAATTATCTTGTATTAATTAAGTTAATTGAGTATTAAATCCTAATGATATTTAAATCAAATTAAAACACTTAATTAAGAGATAACATAGCCGAAATTCCTAGATTAAATACTAAGGGAATTTCGGCACATGTAAATTTCCAAATTAAGTGATTAATTTGATTATAATGTCTTATGGTTTATATTGGATTAAATCAAAAGAGTTTGAATCAATATATATTACTTATTTTAAGGAAGTGATTAAGGCTAAAATAAATTATCTTGAGGTAGTAGATTTTAGATTAATCACTTACATAATGAGATAATATATATTGAAAGGAAAAAAAGTGAAACCCTAGTTCTTCTATGGTTTTGGCATGAACTTCTTATCTCTCTCTCACAAAATTCTTTTGGCCAATTTTCACAAGGAGAAAGGATTGTTCCTCATTCTCTTGTATTCTTGGGTATTAATAGCACCTAAAAGAAGTACAAGATCAAGTCTTGTAGCTTCAAACCATAGCCATTACACAATACTTAATTTGAGAGCTAGCAATCTCGGTTTTAAGCTATCTTTGCAAGTGTGTGTGTGAGAATAAAGAGGAGTGGCGTAAAGACTGTTCCTTGGCATTGGTGGTGAAGGTCTAAGGCTAAGATATCCTCCTTGGTTGCTGGTCATCATAAAAATCAAGTTTTAAAGGCATCTAAAGTTGTAAGTTTTAAAACCCTAAAATTGCATATTTCAATTCTTGTCATGGAATTGTATGGCATGTATGATCAAATTTTATTGTTTTTCACTGCGTGATCTTTATGTGCATACCATGTCATATTCCATCAGTAAATTCCATCAAAGTCACATATTTATCCCAACTTCTAGGAAAATCTAGAACCAAGCCTCTTTACATGTCCTCTAAAACCTCTATGATTCTCTCCGACTACCCATCGGTTTAAGGATGAAAAACAGTACTAAGAAGAAGCTTTGTGCCTAAGGCTTGTTGTAAACTTTTCCAAAATCTAGAAGTGAATTTCGGATCCCGATCTGAAATAATTGAGATTGGCACCCCATGTAATCTAATAATCTAGTCTATATACAATTTAGCTAACTTGTCCATCAAATAATTGGTTCGGATCGGTATGAAACGAGCCACTTTTGTCAATTTGTCTACTATGACCCACATTGCATCATGCTTCTTTTGAGTAGTAGATAAACTTGTAACAAAGTCCATAGTGACATTGTCCCACTTCCACTGAGGAATGGGAAGAGGATTTAACAATCCCGAAGGAAGTTGATGTTCTGCTTTTACTTGCTGACATGTTAGACACTTAGAGACGTACTAAGTTACATCTCTATTCATTCCTAGCCACCAGTAAAACTATTTCAAATCTCTATACATTTTGTTACTACCGGGATGCATGGTGAATACTGTACTATGGGCTTCTTGCAATAAAGTTCTCTTCAATTCTTTAACATCTGGCACACACAATCAATTCTGATAGTAAAGGCGACCATCACTTCCAATTGAATATTCTATCGGACTTCCTGTATCAACTGATTGAGCCAATTGCTGCAGCTTTACATCATCTGTCTGTGCATCTATTATTGTTTGTCTGAGATTAGGGTGAGCTCGCAATTGAGCTAACAAAGCCCCATCGGAAGCAAACTTCCATTTACAATCTCGTAATAACAGGGTTGCCATCATTTTTTTGGCTCAATGCATCAACCACCACGTTTGCCTTTCCTTGGTGATAGTCAACTAGACAATCATAGTCTTTGAACAATTCTAGCCATCTGCGCTATCTTAAGTTGAGATTTCGCTGAGTAAGCAAGTATTTAAGACTCTTGTGATCTATATAGATTCTGCACTTCTCACCATAAAGGTAATGTCGCCAAATCTTTAAAGCAAACACAACTACTGCTAGTTCTAAATCATGAGTCGGATAATTCTGTTCATGAGGCTTTAACTGCCTTGATGCATAAGCTATTACTTTACCCTCTTGCATTAATACACACCCCAATCCATTTCTCGATGCATCACTATACATAACATATTCCTTATCCACTACTGGCTGGATAAGAACAGGGGCTTCCATTAACATTTTCTTTAACTGTTCAAAACTGGCTTGACAACGATCTGTCTATTCAAATCTGGCTTCTTTTCGAAGTAACTTAGTGAGCGGAGAGGCAATAACTGAAAAGCCTTTTACAAACCCCCTATAATAACAAGCTAAAAAGCCCATGAAACTTCGGACTTCTGGCACATTCCTAGGCGACCTCCAATTTACTATAGCCTCAATCTTTTTAAGGTCCACCCTGATGCCTTCTGAAGACACCACGTGCCCAAGGAAAGAAACTTCTTTAAGCCAGAACTCACATTTGCTTATCTTTGCATATAACTGTTGTTCTCTCAAAGTTTGCAATATTATTCTCAAATGCTCTGCATGTTTCGCTTCATCACGAGAATAAATTAGGATATCATCTATAAACACCATGATAAACTGATCTAAATAGGGTCTGAACACCCTATTCATCAGGTCCATGAAGCCTGCTGGTGCATTAGTCAACCCGAAAGGCATTACTAAGAATTCGTAATGACCATATCGAGTTCTAAAAGCAGTCTTCTGCACATTTACATCTTTAACCCGAAGTTGATAGTATCCTGATCTCAGATCAATTTTTGAAACTACTCCAGCATCCGGCAACTGATCAAAGAGATCTTCAATCCACGGTAAAGGATACTTATTCTTCACAGTTACCCTGTTGAGTTGTTTATAGTCTTTACACATTCTCAAAGTGCCATCCTTTTTATTAACAAACAACACCGGTGCGCCCCAAGGTGACACATTGGGCTTGATGAAGCCTCTATCTAACAATTCTTGTAACTGAACCTTTAACTCCTTCAGTTCTATTGGTGCCATTCTGTAAGGTGCTCTAGAGATAGGAGCAGTTCCAGGCAAAGTCTCAATAGATAACTCGACTTCTCTCTCTAGGGGTAAACCTGAAAGTTCCTCGGGAAAAACATCAGGAAACTCATTAATCACAGGAACATCTTGAAGATTGAATGTCTCCCTCTTAGAATCAAGAACCAAAGCCAAATATGCTTTGCATCCTTTTCTAAGGAATCTTTTTGCTTTCATAGCAGAGATAACATTGGTTAAGGGTTTAGACTTAATACCCTGAATCAATGTCTCTACTTCTTCACCATCCTTAGCTACTACTATTTTAGCTTTACAGTTCACTATGGCTTGGTATCTAGACAACCAATTCATACCCAAGATTACATCAAATTCATGAAAAGGCAAAACAATTAAGTCAGCTGGAAACTCTCTCTCTTAAATTCTAATAGGGCAATTTCTATAAACTTCATTTACATGTATACTATGGCCCAAAGGACTAATTACACATATATCATAGTTCAGATGATCAACAATAGATAAATTTCTACCCAGCTCCCAATTACAAATATATGAATGTGTAGATCCCGGGTCTATAAGCATATGCACATCAGTATCAAAGAGAGAGAATGTACCAGCTATGACCTCAGGAGCATCAGCATCTTCTCGATCTTTCATAGCATAAGCTCGAATAGGAGGTGTTGGAGCAAAAGGTCGATCCACTCTCTCAGAAACATTCCCAGGCTGGGCTCTAAACTGGCCCGATCCACCTCTACCTCTACCACGACCTCTATCTGAAGAGGGTGTATAAGAAGCTCCTTGATTACTTTGTTGACTGGAGGCTTGCTCCTGCGTCATAGGATAATTTACCATAAAATGCTCCGTGCTACCACATCTAAAGCAAGCACCCATGAGCATTCTACAAATGCCCTAATGTTGCCTAAAACAATAGGTACATTATGGAGCTGGACCTCTGCCCTGTCCTGACGCAGTACCTCTACCAAATTCGGCTGGAGAAAAAGTCCCCTGCTGTCTACCCCTAGATGCAGGGTGATTACCAGATGCCATTGATTGATCTCCTGAAGTCAACCTCGATCTTTTCCCTGATGAAGAACCACCTCGAGAAAAACTTCTTCTTCTTTGCTCTCTTTCTTTTTTGAAATTCTCTTATTTCTCAACCCGGATAGTTGCTTGAACTAGCTGATGATAATCAACAGGATGCAAGGAAATAGGCCCTATCAAATGATCCCAGATCTGGTCATTCAATCCATCTTCGAATTGGCGACACTTGAAAGTCCCAGTCAACATTGGTTTTGGTGCATACTTGCTCAAACGACTGAATTCTGCCTCATATTCAGCCACTAAAATACCTCTCTGCTTTAGATTCAGAAACTGCTTTAACCTTTCATCTTTTATGCTTCAGTCACATACCTCTTTTTAAACTCTGCTACAAAGAATTCCCAAGAGAGGGAATCGGGTAGCTGAGGTTGTGTCTGAACTAGTTTCCACCAATCATAGGCTACTCCCTGAAGCAAGGACATAGCACAAGTCACCTTTTGACTGGCGGGGCATTGAACTTCTATAAAACCCGCTCCAATCTTTCAAGCCACAACTCGGCTTTCTCAGATTCTTTTCAAGTGGCGCCAAGAAACTCTTCTACACCATGCTTTCTGATTTTAGAAAATTGGAGCCTTTGGTGCAGTCATCCTTTGCAAAATCTGAGCCATGTCATGGAAAATCTTCAACAAGGCTTCCCCAGACTCAGTAGCAGCTGCACCACCTCTAGTGGATGCAGAAGATTCTAGCTGAGAAGGATTCGATTAACCCGGTAAATGGCTCTCAACCGACTCATCTACCACTTCACGATGTGCTTCCATCTATAACTATATCAAAGAAACACAGGGACAGCCACAATCAGCCAACATCAACAAGAAGTCTGTACCTAAGGACATTTAAATTCCTATCGGCTAGAACCGCCTAAACCAAGGCGCTCTGATACCAAAAATGTAATGACTATACTATATAATCCTGATTACTGTTACTAATTAAATTCATTGATCCTATTAATCCTGTGATTTATCTGTTAATGATGCATATATGAGCATACATACATTTATACTATACATATCATATATGGTTAAGGGTTATACTTTCACAGGCTATTAGAGATTATTTACATAACTGAATAATTACATGCCTTTAAATACAAATTTATCTTTATATAACCAAAAAGAGATGCAAAGTTAATTTCATACGTCAAAATGCTACTCCTATTCTAATGTCGGCTTGGGAGATTGTTGGCATTGTCCCTGGGCAAAAGTTCTACCCTGCAAACCTACACGGATAAACACCCGTGCTAAGCTATAAAGCTTAGTGGGGAACAAACTAATATGTTGATAATCACTCATAGTGATTATCGCCAAGCATAAAATAATAGTATAAAATAAGTTCACATATATTTTATTGAATAAAGTAATAATGAATAACAAAATGCACTATTGGAAGGAATGACTGTTTCATTAAATCATAGAATGAGTGATTATAAACTATATATACATATCATTCATCTTATAAATGTGCCTGCTCAATTTCCTGTGGGTGTGGATAATGGGTGCTGTGGATACCATAAGGTATCAAATCTGTGAATACCCGAAGGTATTAAATATGTGGACCCATTGGGTCAGAACTATGGTCTCATGTAGAGACAAACTGTGGACTCATAAGAGTCATACTATAACAGCTGCGACTGTAACCCTATAGGCATGCCTATCTATCCACAACCAAGTCTTTATGTGCAGGCATAACAAATCATATTTCATATACTGTGAAATTGCATTACTATAATCCAATATAGCATTAATGAATGCTAAATACTATAATATTATGCATTTATAATCTCATATTATACAACAATCATATACTGTCATTGTAGAGAAGTAACTCATGCATATTCTATTTTGGGTAATAAAATCTCACCTTTCAAGTATGAGCCAGGTTACACTTTTGGTCTGGACTGAAGATTTATGCACCTCACGGTTACTATGATATTCATGGTAACCGTGAGCCTTAAACGGCCTCGAGACCGATTTCCAGTCTCTAATTCTATACCATTTTTAACCTATAAAACAGCAATTTCAGCCAAAATGACCTTCAACAAAGTTGTAGGCCTATGTTTCTAGTTTCCAAAACACCAAAGATCATTACAATAGGACCTATAAAAATCCAATTATTCAAGAAAAACCACAGATTGTTCATGAAGATGCAACAACAGTCACTATCAGATTTCAATACCAATCTTCACTATCAAGCATTGAAAATTAGATTTCGGTCTCTTTTAACAAAATCAAGGTATACAAGTCTAGTTTCTATACCAATTAGAATTTCATCATTTGGACAACTATAGCTCAAGATATGAGCAAAAGAGTACCTACTGGTCTTTTAATCTAAAAAAACAGATTTTACATATCATGCAACAAAGCTTGTATTTTCATCTCTAAGCCACTTCCAAGCTTAAAATCAACCATAAAACACATGAGAGAAACACTCAATATCTCTCTCATGGAAAACCATCAAATATACACATATAAAACCTAA
The DNA here is from genome assembly GCA_037975025.1 of Excoecaria agallocha. Lineage (NCBI taxonomy): Eukaryota > Viridiplantae > Streptophyta > Magnoliopsida > Malpighiales > Euphorbiaceae > Excoecaria > Excoecaria agallocha. The sequence goes on from CM075807.1 coordinate 77,791,485, forward strand.
GTTCCCATACCTTGTTAAGCTCCAAGTTTTCTTCAACCTTGAGTAGTCTCTTTCCCCCCTTTCTCTTGCTTGATTCTCCTTCTATAAACATAAGATACTTCTATGAAAATCCATCAAGCTATTCCATGGACCATATACATCAAAGAAAAAACATAATTACCTTACTATCAAAACCAAGTAAAACTTCTTTCCTTTTCACCAAAAACCAAGAAATCTAGAGCGAGAATATGAGAGAGAGAGTTTAGGGTTAGAGAGAGAGGTTGAAGATGAAGAGTGAAGACCAAGGGGGTAGCCGGCCACCTCTTCATCAAAATATCTCCCTCCCTTCCTCATTTGATTGGCCCAAATGTCATGTAATTGGAATTCTTGCTATTTGGTCCTTTAACTTCTCTTCATTTCTAATTCTACCCCAAAACTTACCCTTTAGCTTTTCAATTAGGTCCTTCTATAAGTATTTACTCATAATTAAACATGGACACTAATAATTAATTAGTGATTATTCTCCTAGGGTATAATGAGGGGCATTACTTGTAAAGTATCGCCATCCCATTCCTAGGTTAGATGATATGCTTGAAGAGTTAAATAGTGTTGTAATATTCACTAAAATTGACTTGAAAAGTGGTTATCATCAAATTAGGATGAAATTAGACGATGAATGGAAAACTACCTTTAAAACAAAATATGGTTTGTATGAATAGTTGGTTGCGCCTTTTGGCTTAACTAATGCGCTTAGAACATTTATGAGACTCCTAAACAATGCTTTGCATGAATTCTTAGGTAAATTTATTGTTGTGTATTTTGATGATATCTTGATTTAGAGAAAAAAACTAAAAGAGCATTTAAGGCATGTTGAACTTATGTTAATTGTTTTGAGAGAACAATAATTATATGCTAATTTGAAGAAATGCACATTTTGTGTTGATAGTGTTGTTTTCTTAGGATTTGTTATTAGTGCACGTGGTGTTGAGGTAGATAATGAAAAGGTTAATGCTATCCAAGAATGGCCAACACCTAAGAATGCAAGTGAGATGAGGAGCTTTCATGGTTTAGCAAGTTTCTATAAAAGATTTGTTAAGGATTTTTCTACTATTGCTGCACCTCTAAATAAAATCATTAAAAAGTCTATTGGTTTTAAATAGGGTAAATAACAATAAGACATTTTTAATGTTTTGAAAGATAAATTGTGCACTGCTCTTGTTTTGAAGATATCTTATTTTTCTAAGACTTTAGAGGTTGAATGTGATGCTTCTGGGATTGTTATAGGTGTTATTTTGATGTAGGGAAATCGCCTAATAGCATACTTTAGTAAGAAGTTGAGTGGAGCACAGCTGAATTACTCTACCTATGACAAAGAGTTTTATGCATTGGTGAGAGCTTTTGAGGTTTGGAAACACTACCTTTTGCCTAAAGAATTCATGATACACACAGATCACCATTCTCTCAAATATTTAAAGGGATAAGGTAAGTTGAATAGAAGTCATGGTAAATGGGTAGAATACCATAATACTTTTTCATATATGATTTAAGTACAAGCAAGGTAAAGAGAATGTTATCGCTGATGCACTTTCTAGGAGATATGCATTGATTTCTATGCTTAGTTCTAAATTGTTATGTTTTAAGCATTTGAAAAAAAAATGTATGATCATGATTTTGATTTTGGTGAAGTGTATAAGGCATGTGTACATTATGCATTTAATAAGTTTTATAGATATGATGGGTTTCTTTTTAGAGGAAAACAACTGTGTATACCTGCATGTTCTATTAGAGAGTTGCTTGTGAAAGAATCACATAGTAGAGGAATGATGGGACACTTTGGTGTACAAAAGACTTTAGACATGCTTAATGAATATTTTTATTGGCCTAATATGTGAAAATATGTTGAAAAAGTGTGTGCTCAATATTTTGCATGTAAACATGCTAAGTCTAAGTCTTTAAATCAAGGTTTGTATTCTCCTTTGCCTATTCCTATTGAAGCTTGAATTGACATTTCTATGGACTTTATTGTAGATTTACCCAGGACAAAAAAGGGAAGGGATAGTGTGTTTGTTGTAGTGGATCGATTTAGTAAAATGGCATATTTTATTGCTTGTCATAAAACCGATGATGCAATAAACATGGCTGATTTATTTTTTAGGGAAGTAGTTTGATTGCATGGTATACCTAGGACTATTATCTTTGATAGGGATTCTAAGTTCCTAAGTCACTTTTGACATGTTCTGTTGGGTAAACTTGGTACTAAACTTGTGTTTTTCACTACTTGTCATCCATAAATAGAGGGCCAAATTGAAGTCGTTAATAGAATTTTAGGAACTATGTTGCGTGTTATAATTGGTAAGAATATTAAAAATTGGAAAAAATGTTTACCATTTGTTGAGTTCGCTTATAATCATGCAATTCATACTTCTACATGTTTTTCACCTTTTGAAATTGTGTATAGTTTTAATCCATTAACTGTTTTGGATTTGATGCATTTACCTTTGAATGAAATTTCTAATTTATATGGTAAGGCTAAGGCTGATTTGGTTAAAACAATACAGACGAAAGCACATGAACACATTGAGAAGAAGAACATGATGTATGCAAAGTAGGCTAACAAGGGCCGTAGACAAGTGATATTCAAACCAGGAGATTAGGTTTGGATCCATATGCATAAAAAGAGATTTCCTAACCAAAGGAACATAATCTATACATCTTAATTTACCTATTATAACCATTAAATTAAATTAAAATCTCTAAAATCACTTATCTCAATTTTAGCACATAATATTCTTTCTCTAATTTCTACCACTTCTCGAACCCCTATAAAAGATTAGAGACTGCTACCATCCAGTAAGGGAGCTGAACTTCACTTAGAAGGCTTGAATTTAGGAGAGATTAGAAGAGAGAAGAAGAAAAGCCATGGAACCATTCGACCAAGAAGAAGAAATGGGAAAGAAAGAGAAGGTTATGGTGTATTCTAGAAACTTATAGATCTTTAGGCTATTTATCGGGTTGGTTTGGGCTGGGCTTGGTTCAACCAAAGTGATTGGGTCTAATTTAAGCCTAATTTGATCTTTAAGCCTAATTAATTGACTCTAAATTATTTATCTCTCTTCTCAAGCTCAAATTCACTTAAAATTAATTTCATAATTCTTAAAATAATAAATTAAGCCTCTATAAAATTTTTTAGCTCAATCAAAGTCCAGTTTTTGTTCGATTCACTCAAATCTATCCGATTAGCCAATTTTTTGGTGTTACCATAAAATTACCTTTTTACTGCCAAATGAGTCTACATAGAATTTAAGATATAATTGAAAATTTTGGTGATTTTTAAAGGTTATTTGCTATTTTTAAAGTTCCGATCAAACCTTTAGTCAATCCAGACACTATTTAAATCGAAACAGTGAAGTTTTCTTATTTTCAGCTTTTGGAGACTCATTTGACCTTATTTTGATTCTAAATTTCACCCTTGGACTGTTGCAACTAGTACTTTTCAATGATCACATAAAATATTTTCGTTTTGAAAACTTTGCGAAAGGTCGTCCATCATTACACTTCTTTGGCACACGCGAATTTAACATTATGTTTTAGAATAATTTCGGTGCAATATTCTTAATACAATTGCATCCAAACTACTTTTCTCATAGCTCATCAACTATTGAGCCTCTACAATTACTCTAACATCTCTATTCATGACCCAAAAATACTATTTATGAAAATCATAATTTTGGGATGTTACAGTGAAAAATTACCTTAGCTAACCAATGCCATCTGTTGATATGAAGGTCACTTGTCAAACAAAAAAGCACTACTAACTATACAACCTATTGAATCTTTGATGACGGAAGAACCAATAATCAACACCATTTATCGACATGTTGAACCTTATTTGAGGAATGATCAATGCCATCTGTAGGCATGTTAAACCTTGTTTGAGGAATGATCAATGCCATCTGTCGGTATGAAGAACTACCTTAGCTGACCAACACCATCTTTCGGCATGAGGGTTACTTGTTGAACAAAAAAACACCACTAATTATACAACCTATAGAATTTTTTATGACGGAAGAACTAATGATCAATTCCATTTGTTGGCATGTTAAACATGGATTGAGTCGTGTGGTCAACACCATATTTCGGCATGTCTAACCTTATTGTTGCGATCAATGACTCTTAAGGGCTTTAGTACCTGCAAAAAGGTCTTGGAGTTAGTATAATGTTACAATTGGAGAAGATACTAACCTTCTTTTAGATTTGCATGATGGAAATTTATCTTTGAGCTAGATGGCCATCCTCTTGTAATTGTCCCTAGAATACTATTTTTATTATGCATTGAGGCATTGTAATAAGTGTATTTCATAAAATACTTAGGAGAATTGTTGACCTCAACTGCTTTTTCCTCACCTGCAATATTATACAGCAATATATACAAAATATTTTGTGTGCATAAATAATTATATGTAAAGGGGCATTCACAAAATTGGAGGATGCACAAGAAATGTAGAGGACTATGTATATGAGATGTATGTAAGTGAAATATATATGAAGAATTATTCATGTGAAATGTGTGCGAGTTTACATGTGAGGCAAGCACACAAAGGCATACATTATGTATCCATAATTGAATGTGAGTCAGGCATATGAAGAACTACCATGCATGAAGCATGTGCACAAAAAATGATGTATGTGTGATGCATGCAAAATACATAGACTATACTCCAAGCAGTTTACAAATTCGTTGAAAGTATGGCTTTACTGCTATTTCCTTGCAAATGCCTCTTTGGGGATCCATTTTTGAGTTTTTCTGTCATGCTTAATCCATGAGTTATCTATACTGTTTGATGCCCCCTATGCTTGAAGAGCTTGTAGCCATCTAAAATGCAAATTTTTGCACCTTAGGACTCTATTCGAAAAGAAACTATTATGAGCCTTCCCTTTGCTATCAACCCCTTATTCCTTCAAATGCCTGTAGTCATTATTTGAAGGTGGTGTGCTCCTTGTGGGTTTCCACACTAGCTTATCTTAACAGGAATGTGTCTCGTTAGGGTTTTCACATAACCCTATACCTAACTTTTGCCTTAAATAGATCCAACCAGATCCAATGACATTTTATTTGTCTTCTTTTATATAGGATAAATTGCTTATTTTTAGGTTTTCAACCTATCCGTTGGCCTAACTTTGGCTTAGAGAGCTAGTTACGATTTTCATCTCTAATAGCCCACCCCCTCTTTTTTGTGGCATCTGACTTTAACATGTGTCCTTATTCATGCCATAAGCTTCCCTTGGCTGGTTAATTGTATGTTTTATGCTTAGATTGTACATGCATCCTTATTTATATACATCTTATGGCAACAAAAATAAGCACAATTAGACATGTAGTGCAAAACACATGTTTCATTCAACCTCAGAAATGACATCTTGTGTGCAGTCAACTCCTGTTATCAATCAGACCTCTTAGGTTTTCTTGATTGAATATTTTCTCTCAACCCCTAATTTTTTCCTAGGGTGCCTTTTTCTGAATTTTATCCTAGCGAGCTGTCCAATTTCAACAAAGCTGCCTTTTTTGATTTTTGACCTGTGGGCTTCTTTTCTTCTTTTTATTTTATTTTTTTAGTCTTTTCTATTGGAACCTTCTTTCAGTCTGTTGGCATAATAGCTTGGAATTATAAGGTATATTAACCTTTATTATGTCATCTACGGACTTGCAAATGCGATGACAGGGATATATATTTGCATATATGGCAATAGAGGCCTTCGATCTTCTAATCACTCGGCACTATCTGTTGAATCAATTGCTAGCAGTATGCTAGATTTAAAAAGATAATATAATGAACCATTTCATCAATACACCTATTGTAAACCCTCTCATTAGGAAATTTTAGCCATAGAAAGTTGCTCTGTGATTGGTTCAATTGACATAGTGGAGAAATGAGTGGCATATTTCATCGAGCCACCATAAGCAATTCCTTTTTCCAAAGTTGCCCTATAGCTTGAGGTGAAAGAAAAGCATATGGGTTTATAACAACCTCAGAAATTATTCCCTATCCTATAGAATGGAAGTTCTCTTAAGATTGCAAAAAAAAAAAAACAAAAACCAGGAACACCTCTTGTCCATGCATGTTAAAGAACCTGTCTTCGATATGTGGAGGATGAACCTAGCATAATCCTTTCCCTTATTGTTAGAAGTTGAACCAGCCTTCTGGGTCAATCCTCTTTCAGTATGGCATCAGCTTTATACCTTTCAGTGTTTGGCCAACTTGTTTGGGGCAGTGTGTCCTTGTTGATTCTAGTGTTACCTCAGGTTCAGGCAAAGACTTTGTCTTTTCTTTTCTCTCTTTTTTTTTTTATTTTTTATTCTCTCAAATCTCACCTCAATAGTTATAATAGATGCGAGATGTCTTCTTCCTTGAGAATAAATAAAAACCTATGTTTATTGAATTAATGCCTTAAAGATAAGCTATGATTATTTCCATGCATGATCCAAATGAATGAGACATTGCAAGCATAAGAAAAACTCATGTTATTAACACAGTCAAAGGAAAAGAAATTGTTCAAGGATATTTATTATATTATAGAAGGAAATAACTATTTAAGCCTTATCTTTCTCTAGATGATGCCCCTAGGGTTGGTTAAGCATCATTATGGCCTATTTTCAAACTTGCAATGTAGGCTCTTTCTTCCAAATATTTCCCTTCAACTTCAATGGTGATGTATTTGAGAGACTCCCAAGTGTTAGGTTTACACTTTATCTCTCTTAACCTATTTCTCCATCGGGTGAGATACTCATGAAATGACTCATTAGGATTTTATCGTACTGCAGTCAAATTGCTTTAGAAATTTCTCCATTAGAAGGTCCCAATCTCTTTTGGTTTAGTGATCTAACCTATGCTACCAATCAATAGCAAGACCCATTAGGCTAAGGTAAAAGTACTCGATCTTTTATTTCTTGATCAGAAAGGTTCCCTCCATCACAAGAGTATATTGCTTGATATATGCCGAAGGGTCTGAAGTACCATCAAATTTAAGTAGCTCGAGCATCTTAAATATTTATGGTAGTAAGTCCTCGCCATCTAGATCTATATCCTCTAGGCTAATCCATTTACCAGTCGACAACAAGCGGGGCATCACCTATATTTTCTCTTCCAGCTTCTTTAGGGCTGCATCTTCTACCCCAAGATTTTTATTCTTTATTACCAATACCGGCTTATCCTCTTCCTCATCTTCTATAAATTCCTTTTCAAGAGCATGCAATCCATCCTTTCTTTGCTCTATTGGTAGGACTTAAGGCACTACAGCAAGTGGCACAAGCAATCCCTTAATCTTATCTAATAGTCTCTTTTGAAACTCTATAAATCTATTGTCTAGCTCCTCAAAAGTGATACAATGGGTTTGTCGAGATGCCTTAGCCATTTCCAACTTTAGTGCATATTTAAAATTATCAAATCCCCTAAACCACTCGAAAAAATAGTCTATGATGGCTAAAAACTCAAATGGTTAGAATGATGCATTATTAGTGGTTCATGTTTATGATATATATATGAGCATAGTGATGATGTATAAGTATAATATACAAGATGATTTATGAGTGTGAATGTGTTATACACATGATGTATAAGAGTGAATGCAAGTGAATGACATACATATGATGCATGACTTAATCGTTAGCATGTGAGTGATATGATATATGATGTACAAATGCTGGAATGATGTGTGGCGATTCATATAGATTATATACACATGATGTGCAATGTATAAGTATGGTATACATACGATGCATGAGGGTGATGCATGTCTATGATATGCATAATGTACAAGTCAATCGTTAGAGTGGTGCATGATGATACATGTGAAAGATATACATATGATGTATGATGCATGAATGTGTTAGGAGTCGATCACAACCATATATAAGCATAGAAATAGCCTTCCAAGCTTATTACTCACACACAAAAGGTAGTGTGGTCTCTTTTATAGGTAGACTTAGTTTATTGGTTAATGGAAAACCCAATGGATATGTATGGTGCATGGTAGAAAATCAGTAGCTTAATCTCTCTTAATTGAAAGTGCAGATATATGGATTTTAACTATTATGCATTTAAACAATTCAAATAAATCGAGTTAGGTCCACCAAGGTATGTCAGCCTTTGATGAGTACCACGTAATTTAGTTGAATTTGTTCAATACATAAAGGCCCACATAGTAAGTAAGAATTATTAAGGTCATGTAGCCTAGGGGAAGTAGCTATTATCATTACATGGGCTTGTATTCAACTGATGAAACTTTATGGATACCTAAACATGGTTCCTGCTAATAGGTCTAGCTTATCATGAGCATAACAATCGATGGGTCACCATTTTCTATACCAATTGATACTAGACTTGGGCTGGTGGTTCTCCTTGACACCTTCCTATATCAAGTGAATCTAGGGCATGCTTTAGGATTACACCAGAGCTAAAATAAGAATGTCTAACTTAATTCTAAAGCTCTAGCATGAATGCAAAAAATGAAATTTCGAAGAAAGATAGGATTAATATTAAAAACCCAATTATAACAACTTAACCGAGATACTTTAGAAGCAAGGTCTCTTAATCCCCAGTGGAGTTGCCACTGTGATGCATGTTGAACCCTGCTCGTGTTCAGGTTGGCTCTCGAAGGCCTGCTTTTAAGATTCGAGACCATACGAGATTTATAAAGTTTATATATTGGCCACTTCACAATAGGAAGAGAAATTTGCCCCAATTTTATTGTTGATGGTCAACCTACAATGGCGTCTAAGTGGGCCCAAAAGGTAGGTATCATGGAGTCACTGTCCAACAAAATGTTGGAAAATGATTCTAACCTTTGAGGCCTAAATAGAGATGATGTTTGTGATATCACTCTTACTTGTACTCCAATTAGGTATTTTTATAAATGAGTTTTTAAAATCAATCCATTACCACTATTTTCACATGATGCATACATAAATAAATAAACACATCAAGCAAGTAAATAAAGGGTAAATAGGAAAAAGAAATAAATAAAAAAACTACTTAAATTATTACATAGGTAAATCATCCAACAAAAAGAATAGATAAATATCATAAATAAATTGTGGCATTTATTTAAATTGGGAACATTGGTTCCCTCATTCATATTTTACTAACGACTCTTTTCTTTATTGTGTGATTTTAGGTTGAAAATTGGACATTGGTCTATTTTATTAGGAAATCCCAAATTAATTGAGTAAAAATGATTTAAGATAGTTTGTTTTTCAATTATTGTGCAAAAATCATTTTATTACTAAATTATTACAAACCCCAAAATAATACATCCAAATAAATGGCAATAAATAAAAAAAATAAAAAAGAAATAAACTAAATGAGCAAAAGAGGAATCAAGATCATTTAAGAGAATCCTCCAAAGTATTTCAGCCTCTTAAGCTTCAAAGCCTGATGCAATAAAGATTAAATGCTCAAAAACCACCAAGAAAATAAAATGGTTAGCATTGTAATAAATGAAAATAAATACTAAAGATAAAATAAAATAGACATGCATTCTAAACTAAAAGGTTAATCATGCAAAGCATGTAAAATGCACAAAACAAAATTAAAATCACATCTAAAAAATATATTTTATCATGCAAATAAAGTTAAAACAATAAGACATGTAAAAGTAACATTAAGAGGCCCAAAATGCACTCACAGATGGCCTACAAAAGGACAGACGACCACAGCAGGAAAGGAAAGATAGGATGGAAATGAGATCCCATGATATCCCATTAGTCGGTGTGGCTGACAGGCATCTGTCGGGGTCTTTTTTTCATCTTTCACTCGATAAACAAGTAGGAAGTGTAGTAAACGTGCAAAAATCAAATGTAACCTATTTCCACCTAAACATGCATAGTTTACATTCTAAATCATGTCAGATATAATTTTAAACCTAAAATTGCATCTAAATTATGCTGATACATTAAAATAATACACAAAATAAGATTAAAATTAAAATAATTATCATGCATTAATGAAGAGTAAAAACCTAGATCAACCATTCTAACACGTTAAATCATATCAGTATTGTTCATGGCATCATGAGATCACAAGGACAACAAAAATGAATTGAAATAATAAAAGATCATATAACCATATTATTAACGTTAAATAAAACAAATCAAACTTATGTATTTTCATGCCATAGAAACAAAAGAGGAGAAGCCTATAATATTGCTCCAAGGAGTATTGATTTCTATAACTATGAAAGCCATTCTCCAAGCTCTAAGTCCAATGATTTCCACATTTAAAAAAATTAAATCAGTTTGTGTGTTTAGAAATATGTCAGAAATTGTTGTATTCTTGAGAGCAAAAACTGATTTTCTATCTTAAGAACCCTAGCTCTTTTTTAGAATGATTTTTTTTTACAAAATTAGGATTTTTTAGTTTAAATATAAATTAAAGAGTTTGAATCCTTTCCCCAACTCTAATCCCTTGAAATCTACCCTCAATCACCTAAAATCTCATGCCAAAGATTTGATCTTTTAAAACAACTTTTGACTAAATTTCAAGGCTGCTGAAAAATGTGAGAAATATAAAATAATCCATAGATGGCCGTCTATGAGTGACAAACAGGCATCTGTGGAAAAGCTTTGACCCAATGACCTGCTATTGTTTGTTAGGAGATGGCTAGGTAGAAAATAGCCATAGATAGGTTTCTGTCAAAAAAAAGTCCAAGAAGCAAGATTTTTCAAACTCTTTCCCTACCCCAGAAATAAAACGTTAAAAACCACAAAAATATTTTAGAAAAGTGTGAAAGTCAAGAACGGAACTTGAAGTTTGCGCTTTTTGTTTGAAATGTGAATTTTTCTTCATCATTAGGTAAATCTAATTCGGGCTATCTCAAGACCCAGTATCTACACAATTCCTTTTCTATTTTGATACTAATGGTATCTACTATTCAGTACCTATTACCTACATCTTAAGACATTAGCAAATAATTCAGTAATGATCTGCAATCAATTTTACTTTGACCCGTTATCTGTTCTACTTAGATTTTATTCATATTCTGTATGGCTCAGGTATCTATTATACTTTGTTCCAAATTATGCTCTGAATGACTCATTAATTTATATATCCTAAAATTAATATTCATTAAATTATTTTATTTGTTTAATCTTATGCCTTACTTATTGTTATTTCAATGTTATGTCTCACTTGTATGTAATTGTTGGGTGTTTGTTGTGAGTAGTCACCATCATGCATATTTTAATCCTTACTAATAGCATGATGATTTTTCCCTTCGTATAGGTGTTGAAGCACAAGTTATAGAGTCGGGACAATTACAATTGGCCAAAGTAAGACTTAGGTCTTCAAGATTTTTTTCTTTATTTATGTACTTAATTTGTAAGGGCCTATAATAATTATAACCTATAAAGAAACTATATGGGTGTGGTATTGATGTTGTTATCATTTGATATCTTAATTAAACATGCAAGTAATATGGTTTCAGATAACTACCTGATATCTACTATGTTGGTTTATTAGGCTCTAGGCACTCATGTATCCTTCTAGAATGGTATAAAGGTGTTATGCTTAACAAAAATATGTGTCCTAAAATGCCAAAAGAAATGGAACATATGAGGACATTCCATATGCTAGTGTTGTGAGTAGTCATATGCATGCAATGTTTTGTATAGGATATGATATATGCTATGCAGTGGACATAGTGAGTAGATATCAGTCTAAACCTAACGAAGCATATTGAAAAGCAATTAAAAGGACACTTAGATATCTCAAAGGCACCGTACACTATTCTCTATGTTATCAAGGCAAGGATCTGTAATTGAAAGGATATATAGATGCTAATTGGAGAGGTGATATGGATGACAAGAAATTCACCTCAGGTTGCATATTTTTGCTTAGCAAAGGTGCCATCCTGTGGAGCAGTAAGAAACAAACCTATGTAGCCCTATCAATAATGAAAGTCAAATCTGTCGCTTCTTCGGCTGTAGTATAAGGGGCAATTTGGCTAAAACAGTTTATAGACCATTTGAAAGTAACTATTTTAAAGGAATTGGTGACAGTCAAGTGTCTACAGCTTATATCAAAAATCTAAAATTTTATAGTAAAACTAAGCATATCAACATAAAGTATCAATACGTAAGAGATACTATTGCACGAGGAGAAGTGAATTTACAGTACATTTTTACGCATAATATAATTACAAATACATTAACAAAATCTGTAATGAGAGATGTGTTTGAGAGGAATATTAGATCTCACAATTTACGTAGCATTTGATTAGTACTGTTACTTTATGTAATCCCTTCTTATTATTATTTATAAATAATAATAAAGTTCATTATTGGCAATACATGAGTGTGAATATTTAATGTGTGAATATTTACCATTATTGATTATGAGATTGAGCATGTTAGATAGAAAAATAACCCAATCACATACATTGTCACCCTAGTTTTGCCAATAAGTTGACAAAAACTAAAATGAGATATGGTGAAGCTTAAGAGCCTGTTCAAAATAAAAGTTTCATCTTGTAGAAATTATAAGATTAGTTTTGTGAAGGTGTAAAATAAAAACATACATAAGATTGTATGCTTTGGATTGAGATCTAAAATAGGATTAAGTGTAATCCCATAATAATTTAGACAAACTATTATGTTTTATCCTAAAAGCCAGAAGTAGTTTGTGTGTAAGCGGACTAAAGTTTAATATTTTGGTGAATTGCAACCTTACGCTTCTATATGGTATTATATATATATATATATATATATATATATATATATATATATATATATATATATATATATATATATATATTGTGAGACATACGCGCCATTAAGGGAAAGAAAGAACACTATGGCACATATTTCATACCATGTGTGCTCAAGTCGACCAAGGGATGTGAATTTAATACAAATGATCTCAAATTTCCTTAATGTGAGATTTTATTGAATTTCTACCCTTAACTTATTCTTAAAATATGGTTCTAGCTTAGTTAGTCTCCAAGAGGCTATGAGAAAAACTCAGCTTGACAGATCTAGCTTGAAAAGTGAAATGGATCATGATGGATAGCATATAGTAAAAGGAAAATATAACATTTTTTCTCACATTCAATGGATTTGTGGTTCACTAGCATGCCTATTATAGTTTTTATGAGTAGAAACATAATAGTGAACATGAGACTTATTTTATGAGATAATGAGTTAAAACAATGAATGTGACAAGGCAATTTAAGGTTAGGCATATATGGATAAAGAGGATCCTGTTTTTTTTAGAGATGTTATATATCCTTAACTGATGTATAACAATAGTGCTCTCGAGGTATATTGGTCACACAATCTATCTACTTATATGATTGGAGATTATAACCGGATAGTTCTGTTATGTGCAAGTGCGAGATGATAGAATTTAGATACGCTCATGACTTTATATTGGATAAGTTCCAATCAAATAAAGATACAAATATCTTTATCTGATTATAACTATTTGATCCAATCTCAGAAAGAGTTCAAGTTATACTAGAAAAGGGACTCTAGTATACTTCTATAAATAAGGGATCAGAAATCAGTTTTGAGGTTACATGGTTATTGAACTTACCAACCATATTGCCAGTATCTTATAATCTCTCCCTAAAAAGAATTAGGCATTCTTTTTCTTACTCTTAAAAACTTGCAATTTCTAAGGGGTATTTAGATTGTGGAATTATTGCTTTTATCTCACATTCGATGCTCGTGGATAAAAGTCTAGCTAGTGATGCAAAAAAAGATTTTTTGCTTCTGCTTTCAAAAGTTTATGTGCTACAAGAGTTAAATATTTTTTCCTTTTTAATTAAATGATATAATTTGTTTTATCTAATTTATAGGATTTATAGTTATTCTAAAATTTCCTCAAATAATTTTAAAGATAAATGAAAGAATAATTTTTAAAATTTTTTCTCTCATGATATTTTTTAATTAATCAAATAAATAAAATATATTGTCAAAACAGAATATTATTATAATTTTACTAGCACAGGGAAAATAATCAACATTAAGAACAAATTGAATTTTTATATTTGAAATAAAAAAAATGAAAATTAAATTTCTTGGTTGTTTTTTGAATAAAATAATTATACACATATATATATTGATAAATTTATTTAATCCAGTTAAAAAAATAACTAATGTGTAGTTATCATTAATTAAATAATAAATTTTTCACATTTCAAATAAATTTTGGATGAATTGATTATTATTTATTAATAATAGGTTTTTTTTCTATTTCGAATTAATTTGAATTTTAATCAATAATTAATAGAGTTAAATTTTTCTATTTTCATGATTGACTTACTCCGATATAAAAATGGCAATTGAATGATTATGGCAAAATATATAACGAAAGAAAGAAAAAAAAAAGAAATTAAATTGTTTTACCTTATGTTTCATTTTAAATTAGAAAATGACTTTAATCAATTATTTAAATAATTGAAAGTAGATCTAATAAAATCAAATATAAATTTTTATAATTCAGCTCTAAGAATCACTGATCTTTTAATTATAAACCCTCTCAATTTTCATTCCTCCATAATTTAAAGTTTGGACCCCTTGAACTTTCCACCTCGTTCCATTATTCATAACAAATGAAGATACAAATCAAATTTAACTAGATATAAAATTTTTTCGACACCATATTTTTCTTTTAACAAAGGCATTCACGTGTAACACGGGATGCCCATTCGTTTAATTGAATATAAAAATATTATAGTACATCCATTAATCATTTAATTAAGCAATCAATCATCTAGTTTTATTAGCAATTTAATTTTTTTAATATCATTCTACTATAATTCTATTTATTTACATCCATATATATATAAATATATGTAACTAAGAAATTTAATCTTAATTTAATATAATTTACTTTTTTTTTTGGTAAGGAAGGGTGAGCAAAGCTCATAGCAACAAAAAACTAGGATCTAACGGTAGCTTCACAAGAGTCATGCTCAAGGCAGCTCCGCATGTCACAAGGAGGAGAGAGCAAAAAGTGGTATCCTGCAGGAAAGTTGTGCCCAATATAAGCTAAGAGAGCAGCAACAAGGTTTGCTTCACGATGGATGTAGGTGTTACAGAGTATGCCTTAGAGCCCATGTAATAGGGATGTTTTTCATATGTATGAATTTATATTCTTAATAAAAGGCATCATTCATTTATTAATGCTATGTTTAAATACATGAGTTTGTAAATCTTAAATTAATAAATAAAGTCTTAGATATTATAAACACAGTGCAAAGGCAATCATGAAAGTGTTTATAATATGAGATGTCTATTGCATGCAAATGTATTAATATCTGAATATCCCTAGTCATAGAATTAACAAGATAAGGATATTGTTAATTCGGACAGACTAGCACATGTTATGCTTCTTGAATGGTTCAAACAGTGGTTCTCATAACTACGATTATGGAAGATAATCAAAGCTAACATATGGATGCTTGTTAGAAGAACAAGTTTATTAGAGACCTACATAGAGAATCCTCACATGGATATTAAATCTATGTCAGTGAGGAATCTCTTCATAGCGGTTGTGCAAGTATCCTTAGACTTGAGATCACCAAAGTTATCTTAAGTAGCAAGTGGTATACTTTGACTCAATAACTGATTACTTCCAACTGGGAGTGAACATAGTTAGGAGATTGGGTATATCATGACCTACTTGAAGATAGTTGAGTGATTGACAAAGGATTCACCATCCCAGATTTAATAAGGGAAGTTATCTCGCATGATTCTATAATTGCCTTGTTCAGAAAATCTCTGGCCAGAGTAATATGTCAAGATGGATAGAGATCCATGAAGGGCATTTTGGGAACAATGGTTAAATTTATAGAACATACATAATTAGTTTATATGAGTTGACAGAAATCCATACTAAGAATCTAATTGAGATAAGAGTGGTGAAAGGAGTAATTGCATGGTAACTATTTCTATGGAAGGGTATAGTCAAACCATTTGACTTTCCTGACATTTGGGTAGTCATGATGCCTAGCTAAAAGCCAATCATGACTTGTATAATGATGTATCAAGAATATCAATCATAAAAATGATTTAAAGGAGTTTAAGTCATGTGAGTTTTGAATAGAATTCATAATTACATATTATACTGCCAACATAAACAGGAACCCATAAGGTCACACACATATAGAGAAAAAGGATAAAATGATAAAATGACAAGGATAATAATATTTGATATTATTATGAGGGTAGAGAAGTGAATAAGATAATAATTAATTAAAGAGTTTAATTAATTATGATCAAGTAAAATTGTTCGCGAAACTTTTGAGAAATATTATGTAAAATTGGACCTAATTGAAATAATGTATTTCATGATTAATTATTATTATCCTATAAGTGTTATAGGACTACTATAAGTGTTATAGGACTGATATAATAATTAATAGGTTCATTAGAGGAATTATAAAGGGGGCCAGAGGAATGAAGTTGGTGTAGAAGCCCTCTAGAAGAGGGTCACACGCCAACTCCATACAGAAGGGCTTAATGGCCTATTTCTTGGACCAAATTAATTTATATATGTTACATAAGTATTATGGAACCTACATATTTAATTTTGTTGAATTTGGAATCCATTTGGGTATTTAAATCCAATTAGTTGCACAAAAGGCATAGTTTGTGGGTTTTGTGCATAGTCATTTATGAAAAGATTTAAATTGGATTTAATTAAATCCAAATGATTATAATTAATTCCAGAGGCCCAATTAATAATTCTCCAAAAATTTTAAAGAGCCCAATCTCATTAAGGAGTTGGAATTTTAACCTAACTATAAAAGGCCAACTAATGAGGAATTAGAATTAAGTGATTAAACACATAAGAAAGTCTTATTCTTCTATTCTCTCTCTCCCTTTTGCGCCACTCCCTTGCTAGCTCTAGGGTTTTTCGGCCAATCCTTGTTCTACACCAATTTGTTGGTTCAATTTATCATTCTCTAGTGTGGATTACTCATTGGAGGTGTTCGATTTTGGACACTATGGTTTACGACAACCCAGTGCGAAGAAAAATCAACTGTACAACAAAAATCAAAGGTGATTTTTCTTATTTTTGTTAATATGAATATTGTACATTCATGACAAGATCAATAATATTGGTTAAAAAATTTTAAATTTCGCTTATGTATGAGATGCATGTAACCGTTTAACT
Source organism: Excoecaria agallocha (assembly GCA_037975025.1). Taxonomy (NCBI): domain Eukaryota; kingdom Viridiplantae; phylum Streptophyta; class Magnoliopsida; order Malpighiales; family Euphorbiaceae; genus Excoecaria; species Excoecaria agallocha. Next base: position 77,808,641 of record CM075807.1, read on the forward strand.
CTAACATGGTATCAGAGCCCCGGTTTTGCCATGGATATACAATTCTATATTTTTCTGCGGAATAAGTTTTGTTTTATTTTGAGTTATCTAATTCATGAACTTTAAAATATCATATTTAATTGTTCATGAATGAAAAATATTGATTTCTGGTTGTATGTGTGATCAAATAAATTTGATGGAAACAAAAACGAAACTTTTGAAGAAAAGTAACTAGGGTTTTGCGTGAAACCCATTAGGGTTTTTCGTGAAACCCATGTAGAATTAGGGGCTGTTCTAATTTAATTTCTTATGGATCCATTAAAACATCTTTTAGATGATATTTTATGTGTTTAATATATGATATTAAGCCGTAGGATCGAACGAAATTAAAATCAAACAAGTTTTGCATGAAAACTAGTTTAGTCAAAAAGTTCGATAAATTGGTGTTCTTCGTGTGTTCTTAATATGTTCTTGATGTATTTTTGGTTAGAACGATTTTTAATCTTATAAATCTGATATATATGATATATTAAAGTGTTTTTAATTAATTGGATTAATTAAAATGGGCCTTAAATTAATTTGATTAATTTTAATTCATTAAAACCACTTAATGGGCTTAATTATGTTTACGGACTTGGTTTAAATTAGTGAATGACTTGGTGGGCCCAAGGAACTGATTTAAATTAAATATTATAAACATTAATTAAGTTTATTAATGGTTTTTAAGGGCTGAAATGGGCTTGCCTCATTCCAAAAGGGCCAAATGGTCCAATAGACACAATACTAGTTTGTATGTGAACACATTTAGGGTTTATTTTGGTGGGTTTCAGCCTACCCTTAATCTTAAGCCCAAAATTGATTCTTTTAATTATTTAATATGATTAATTAATTAAATAATCAATTGGATTTATTATTAAGGTAAAAAACACATGCATGCAAAAAGGTTTCTTAAAATAAAAGTTTTCAAAATGAAAAAAGTTTCCTAATTTGATCACATCATTAAAATAACTCAAAAGATTATTTCAAAAGTTGAAACAAAGTTAGTAATCCATTTCTTTATGCATTAGAAAGGCATATAAGGGTGTATTATTGGTATGATGGATAGTTATGGACAAAGCCCAATGTGATTGAGCATTATGCATGTTTTGGCCCCATGAGGACTGTTGGTTAATTATGTTGTTAGATAATAGATTGTAATTAAGGGTAGAATAGTAATTTTTCTTTTACTACTTGTATACCTATAAATATACCCTTGTATCATTATTTTAGGTTAATTAGAGATAATAGAAATTTTTTAGTTCAAAAAATCTTTATGGTATTAGAGCCACTACCGTTTAGAAGGTCGAGTTAACTCCCTTCCGCAGTTGGTTATTTTTCTGATAACCCTTCTTTTTTCGGCGAGTCTAGGAGGTCGTGTTTCAGTCCTCCTCTTTCGACACCGCCCTCATAGAAAGATAGATCGGGTCAAGTTCGGCTTGTACCCAGAATTCCGGCGCCTTCAGAAGCCGTGCGTGAGCACATGCGCCGCCGTCAGTTTCTGTCTAGTCTCTACGCTCCGGCATGTGAGGCACGTGACTCCACCTCTGGCCACTTTTTTGCTGCTATTTTTCTTTCGACCTACTCACCACTCTTTTCCGCCTCCAACCCACTGATCTCCGGTGACTTCCGACTACCTCGGTTTCTGGGTCACGCGTGAACAGGTTTTGTTATTCCTGGGTTTCTTTTTCCTGCTGTTTTTGATCCTTTTTTGGCTTTTTCATTATGTCAAATATTAAGGATGATCATAAGGAAGTTGAGAAACATTATTCCATTAATGACAGTCCCTATTCTCAAATTAGCCCAGTTAAACTTGAGGGGAGTAGTACTTATTTAGCCTCGTCTAGATCGTGTTTATTGTCGATCAAGGCTAGAAGGTTACAGGCCTATATCGATGGAAGTAAAAAACCACCATCTATCACATATCCTAATTTTAATCAATGGGACTCAGATAATTCACTGGTTATGTCTTGGCTCCTAAATTCTATGCATCATAAGATCTCTAGACAATATTTATTGCTTGACACTGAAGAGAAGATATGGAAAGCTGCAAAAATCACCTACTCTCGAATGGAAAATGATGCTCGTATCTTTGAACTCTGGAACAAAGTTCATGGTACAAAACAAGGTGAGCTTACTGTTTCAGATTATTTCTCTGAATTGGGTAGTTTATGGTAGGAACTGGATTATTATCAGGATTTTCAAGCAAAATGTGTTGATGATGCGGTGCTGATTCAAAAGATGATTGAAAAGGAGAGGGTTTATGATTTTCTGGCTGGTTTAAATCCTGAATTTGATCAAGTACGAGTTCAAGTTATTGGCAGAACTCCTTTTCCTTCACTTGAGGAGGCACATTCTTTAATTCAGTAGGAGTGGGAAAAAGATTGAGAGTAATATTAAAGGTAATGAGAATCTTATTATGAATGATGATCATATTTTGGATGTAAGTAAAAATGATGATGTGATAAATAAGCTTAAAGAACCTAACGAAAAGATATCCTCATCTAAGGAAGATGAACCTAACGTTAATTTGAATATTTTGCCATTTCCTCAAAGACTTATGAGGAGAAATCTTGATAAGCAATTTGGCAAGTTTCTGAATTATTTGAAGGAACTTATTATAACTATACCCTTTATGGATGCAATTAAGGATATGCCTTCATGGGCAAAATTTTTAAAAGAAATTGTGAGTCACAAGGGTAAGCTTGAAGAATATGGGTATGTTTCTTTGGTAGAAGAATCTAAGGCTATGTATTCTAAATACCCACCTAAGCTAAAGGATCCGGGTTGTTTTACGGTTCCTTGTGTTATAGGTGGCACATATTTTGATAAGGCCCTATGTGATATGGGTGCTAGTGTTAGCCTTATGCCTTACTCAATTTATAAAAAGCTTGATTTAGGTGAATTAAAGCCTACCAATACGTGCTTACCAATGGCGAATAAGTTTATTTCACACCCTATAGGTATATTAGAAAATGTTCCTACCAAAGTGGGTAAATTTGTGATTCTTGCTGATTTTGTTGTGCTATAAATGGATGAAGATCCTGAAATTCCCATTTTGTTTGGTAGGCCTTTCTTAATTACTGCTGGGGCTGGCTTTGATATGAAAAATGGTAAAATTTCTCTTGAAGTTAATGGTGAAACAATTGAGTTTAATGTTTTTGGAATGGTTAAATCTTCACCAATAGAGGTGGTAAATAGAATTGATTCTTATGATATTCTTGATGAGTGTATTGACAGTGTTGTGAATGATTGTTTGAGTCAAAACCCTATTGCACCTTATTATTTAAATGAAAGTTGTGATGAGGTTTTGCAAGTTGCTTCATATTCTTTCCATGGAAAGTTCTCAAAGTTTGAGTCTTTGAGAAAGGATGAGGAGATGCCATCAAAAACTTCTAAGGAGGAAGTTAAGCTTGAACTTAAGCCATTACCAACAAGCTTAAGGTATGAATTTTTAGATTCAAATTTTCAATTACCATTCATTGTTAATTCATCAATTGATAAGCATAATGTGAGTGCTTTACGTGATATTTTACTTGCTCATCGAAATGCCATGGGATATTCAATTAGTGATTTAAAAGGGATTGCACCTAAAATTTGTATGCATAGAATTTTGTTAGAAGAGGATTCTAAGCCATCTATTGAAGGTCAAAGAAGGCTTAATCCAACTCTTAAAGAGGTTGTGAGGAAAGAAATAATTAAATTTCTTGATAATGGCATAATTTATTCCATAAGTGATAGCAAGTGGGTGAGTCCAATTCAAGTTGTCCCTAAAAATGGTGGCTTGACTGTAATTCGTAATGATAACAATGATTTAATTCCTACTAGGACTATCATGAGTTGGCATATGTGTGTGGACTATAGGAAATTAAATAAGGCTACAAGAAAGGACCATTTCCCTTTGCCTTTTATTGACCAAGTTATAGAAAGATTGGCTAATTTTTCTTATTTTTGTTACTTAGATGGGTTAAGTGGTTTCTATCAAATACCTATACATCCGCATGACCAATCTAAGACAACTTTTACATGCCCATATGGAACTTTTGCATTTAGGCGAATGCCTTTTGATTTGTGCAATGCACCAGCCACTTTTCAAAGATGCATGTTCTCTATCTTTAGTGATCTTATTGATTAATGTGTAGAAGTTTTCATGGATGACTTTAGTGTGCATGGCACTACTTATGAGAATTGTTTATCTAATCTTTCTACGATGCTTGATAGATGTATGGAGCATGGCTTGGTTTTAAATTGGGAGAAGTGTCATTTCATGGCACAAGAGGGCATTGTTTTAGGACATTTAGTTTCTAATAGGGGGATTGAGGTTGATAGAGCTAAAATTGAAATTATTGCTAATTTACCTCCTCCTAAAAATGTTAGAGATGTTAGAAGCTTTCTAGGTCATGCTGGATTTTATAAAAGGTTCATAAAAGATTTTTCTAAGATAGCTAAACCCTTATGCACATTACTAGGCAAAGATGTTGATTTTCATTTTGATGAGGCACGTCTTAAATCTTTTGAAGCTCTTAAACATGCTCTTGTCACTTCACCGGTATTGCAACCACCAAATTGGGAGCAACCTTTTGAATTGATGTGTGATGCTAGTAATTATGAGGTTGGGGCTGTTTTAGGACAAAGAATTGATGGGCAGCCTTCTGTTATTTATTATGCTAGCAAATAACTAGATGATGCCCAAATTAACGACTCCACAACTAAAAAAGAACTCTTGGCTATTGTGTATGCTTTTGATAAATTTAGGTCTTATCTTGTAGGGCAAAAAGTCATTGTTTATTCTGATCATATTGCCCTCAAGTATCTCTTAAGCAAGAAAGATGCTAAGCCTAGATTGTTAAGATGGATATTAATGCTACAAGAGTTTGATTGGGAAATAAGGGATAAAAAGGGAAAGAAGAATTTAGTTGCTGACCATTTATCTAGGGTAACCCAATGTGTTTTGCAAGATAATGATGATGGGATACCTATTGATGAATCTTTCCATGGGGAACGTCTTTTTCGAGTAGTTTCCAAGGAAATTCCCTGGTTTGCTGATATAACCAACTATTTAGTAAGTGGTATGCTTCCCTATGGTTTAGATTATAGGCAAAGGAAAAAATTCCTTCTTAATGTGAAGTTTTACTATTGGGAAGAGCCTTTATTATATAGGAGATGTGCTGATGGATTGATTAGGAGGTGTATTCCTCATGAAGAAGTTGGTGAAGTATTGGCTCATTGTCATTCTTATACTGTAGGTGGTCACTTTGGGGTTTCTAAGACAGCTTCTAAGATTTTGCAAGCTGGTTTTTAGTGGCCTACATTATTTAAGGATGTCAAGGACTTTGTACTTAGATGTGATAAATGCCAAAGAATGGGAAATTTGTCTAGGAGGAATGAAATGCCTTTACATGGTATTTTGGAAGTTGAATTGTTTGATGTTTGGGATATGGACTTTATGGGACCATTTCCTAGTTCCTTAGGAAATAGATATATTCTAGTCATGATAGATTATGTATCTAAATGAGTGGGAGCAATTCCAACCATTGCTAATGATGCCAAGGTGGTTAAGAAGATGTTTAAGAAGGTTATATTTCCTAGATTTGGAACACCTAGGACCATTATTAGTGATGGTGGGTCTCATTTTTGCAATAAAGTTATAGAGCAATTATTGAGAAAATATAATGTGACTCATAAAATTGCTACACCTTATCACTCCCAAACTAGTGGACAAGTTGAAATTAGCAATAGAGAGCTTAAGTGGATATTGGAGAAAACAGTCTCTAGATCAAGAAAAGATTGGGCACTTAAGCTAGATGATGCTCTTTGGGCATATAGAACAACTTTTAAAACTCCTACAGGTCTTACTCCTTATCAATTGGTTTATGGTAAGTCTTATCATTTGCCTGTTGAGATTGAACATAAAGCTTATTGGGCAACTAAGGTGTTGAATTTTGACATGCAACAAGTTGGTAGGAAAAGATTGCTTCAATTGCAAGAATTAGAGGAGCTTCGTATGAATGCATATGAAAATGCTAAGTTATATAAGGAAAGAACTAAATTATGGCATGATAAACATATATCAAAGAAATAATTTCAAGTTGGTGACATGGTTTTGTTGTATAATTCTAGATTGAAGCTATTTCCTGGTAAATTAAAGTCTAGATGGTCGGGTCCTTTCAAAGTCGTTCAAGTTTTTCCTTTTAGGGCTGTTGATATTGCTAATGATAAAGGGGAGGTTTTTAAGGTTAATGGACATAGATTAAAGCCTTATTTCATTGGTGATGCATTGGTTCCTACTCAAAAAGTTTGTTTGTTGAATTCCTCTTTTGCACAATAATAATATTTTTATTTATAGTTAGCTCTTTTAGTTTGGATTTATTTGTTTTATGGTTTGTTTTTGGTGAAGTTTTTATAGTTTTCATGTTAATTGATTTATTTTTCTTTTGTAATTTTAACTTTTGGCTTTTGGATCGAGGTTGGTATGATTTTGCAGAGAACAAATGAAGCATTGACATGTTCACGAGTGCAGTTCGACTCGTGAACATGTTCACGAGTGTTCTAAAGGCAGCAATATACTTAGTCGTGAAGATAATACCGAGTCGTGAAGATGATCACGAGTAGCACAGAGAGGAAATGCTCACGAGTCGTGAAGGTCTGTCCGACTCGTGACCATTTTTTCACTTGCCTACATTTTGTTTTTCACGAGTCATGAATCTTATGCCGACTCGTGAAAATCTCCTCTTGTGCCACAATTGCTTCATTCTTCACGAGTCGTGATGTTTATACCGACTCGTGATACACTGTTCCCAATCTACGAGTCGTGATTTTTACTTCATGTTCTTATTTTTAATTCATTTTTTTTTCTTTCTTTAACTCTTATTTCTTTTAATTAGTTATCTTTGCGGTTTTAATTTGGATTAACTGCCCTTAATTAACTTAAATATAATGGGGGGAACGGTTATAAATCAAACTTAGGGTTTGTGAAACGACATCTCCTTTCACTTTCTCCTTCATTCTTCTATAAATACCGCAGTTACTCTTTTCTTCACTTTTCACATTTATTTTCTTTTTACTTTGCTCGTACACTTCCTTTCTCTTTCACTTCTCCATACATTCCCGTTTGTTTACTTGCTTTTCTTTCATTACAACATACATTCATATTTCTTCTCTATACATTCACGTTTTCACATTTCTTTCTCTGCCTCATTCTCTTTAACAACAATGGTGAGAACTAAGAACGTCTCAACCTCAAGGGGTCAGCAAGGGGGAGATGAAGCACAACTAGCAAGTTTACAGGCAGATTTTGGTTCACCCTTTCCCCTTTCCTCTATCCATGAAGGTAATAGGTTCCTTGTTTTTAAGGATAGAGCAATCTCTCAATGTAAGTATTTCCCAAACTCTTTGCTTGAACAAGTAGGTTTGCTTGATGAAGTGAATGAGATGTTATCTCAATGTGGCTTATTGCGTTTTGTTAATATGCATGAACAGTTCTATACTGATTTAGTCTTGGAATTTTACACCAATTTGAAAGAAAATGCTGACAATCCTAGGCTTGTGGACTTTCGTTTGAATGGCATTGATCATACACTTACATATTTTATGATGCATCGCATTTTTGGCTTTAAACCATCTGGATTATGTGATCTACCTAAGAGTTACAGGCCTAATGCTTTTTGGAACTTTCTCACTGGTTTAACTACACCATATAGGGCTAGAGAGGCTAAATCAATGTTTATTTCGGATTTGAAACATTGGATTTTGCATAAGATTCTTGCCTTTATTGTCTTTAACAAGCTTGAATTTAATCGAGTTTCAAGTCATGAACTTTTCTTGATGTGGTGTGTGCATAATCGCAAGTCTATTTGTTGGTCTTTTTGGATTTTCAAACAATTATTGAATTGTGTTGGTCGATCGGAGTCCACTATCACACATGGACATGTCATTGCTGCTATTGCTAGGGGTATTGATATTGATTTGCACACTTACGACATTGTACTTCCATGCTTATATTTTTCCAAACATTTGTTTGTATGAGGAGAAGTGATTAACCATTCCTTTCAATACATACCACCAATATATCGTTCTTGTTGGAAGGAACTTCCAAGCACCTCTACTCCACAAGGGGCTGCTTTGGAAAGTACTTCGGATGAGTCAAGGCCAATGGAGCAAGGGCAAAGTGATGATCCTATGGAGGATACCCCTAGTCATGCACCTGCTTTTTCACCTACTGTTGGATCTTCTTCAAATGTTACCCATTCCATGTTCAATCAATTGCTGTAAAACCAGTCCACCATCCAACATCAACTCACTTCCTTGGAGCAAGTTACCTCACAATTGGTTCGCCGTCAATGCCGCCTTGAGCACAAGGTGGACGCCTTCATTGCCCAATCGAGCTATGTGGTGTCATCGCCTCCGCCTTCACCATGATCTTTAGGGGAGTTTTCTTTCCTCTATTTTCTTTAGTTGTTTCTTTTTGTTTTTGTTTTTGTTGTTTATATTTTGTTCCTTCACATTGAGGACAATGTGTGTTCTAAGTGTGGGGGAGCATCATAAACCTTATGTGTGTTGTTTGTTTTTGTTTGTCTTTTTCTTTATTTAGACTAACCTTTTTCGTAAGTTTTATTAGAAGTATTGCTCATATTGTATGTAATAAAGGTTGTTATGAAGAGTCATTTACCTTCTATACTCATTTGATTAGTTTTTCAAGATTGTTTGGCATGTATTTTATGTTTTCAAGTTATTTCTTTTTACTTCTTGCAACATTTTAGGTTGTTTAGTCTCTTTACTAACTATGCTTTAAGGTTAGAATTTTTTCATTTAGCTTAAGATTTTAGGATTTTTGTTGCCTCGTGGAAACTATAGCCATAATACTTACCTTTAGCTATTCAATAATGGATGAGGACTAGCCAAAGAAAATGAAAAATAAATAAAATAAACCAAGATGCATGCTCAAAAGCTTAATTAAGTATGGAATGGAGCGTAAAACACACCCAATACTACATTCTCTTGCTATTTTAAAATTCATAGGATAAAGTCTAAAAGTATACCCATGTTGAAAAAAGGAAAAAAAAAGAAAGAAGAAAAAGAAATGCAGTCTAAAAATGCCATAAGATGGGTTTAAGGTATGAGTGCTTGAATATTGTCCAAAAATGCAACTATAGTCTTAAACTCTTAAGTTTTATGATCAATTTTCTTTCTTGAGAATGGTTAGTCTTGAGACTTTATATTCTTGATGTTGGATTTAGTAAACTTAAGTGACTTGATAATTTAGAATGCATGTCTTAAGTCTTGATTTACTGCTATTTTGAGTATTAAAGGGTTTGACTTCATCTCAATCTTATTTTAAGTGAAAATTGAGCAATGCTTTACAATTTAACTTACTTAGTTTAACTTGGGATTAATTTTTCTCACTTTTCTCTTGCTTGGGGACAAGCAAGGTTTAAGTATGGGGGAATTTGATGTCATATAATATGTTTATTTTTTAGTGTGTGTTTTCCTTTATTTATGTAACTAAGTATGTAATATTATGTGTATTTTATGTGATTATGTTTAGTTTATGTGTTTATGTGTGTTTTCAGGTTGAAACTAGTGAAGAATGAAGAAATGGTGAAGATTCGAGGATGGAGATCACGAGTCGTGAAGTGGATCACGACTCGAACAGGAATTCACGAGATGGACTGGAGATTCATGAGTGAGGCAGAGAAGGAACATTCACTACTCGGCAATAGGCTCACGAGTCGTGAAGTAGATCACAACTCGGAAGGAGGCTCACGAGTTCAGAAGACTTGAAGGAATTCACGACTCGTGAGGGTGTTCACGAGTCGGACAAGACACCCGTGCTCCCAAACGTTGTGACTTTTGCATCCGATCTTTCAGCCAAACATCAAGTCTTTTCAAAGCAGTCTTTTGTAGTTTCTGAGGGGACATATCTGTAGAGTTAAACTCTATATATATGAGAGAAAAACTCTGGATAAGGGATCGGAGAAAAATAAAAAGACATTTTTCAGTGTTTTACTTAAGAATATTTTAGTTGCTTTTGGACATTTCTTTTTACTTAGTTTTTAGAGGATGACCAGAGAACAAAGTCAAAGGAATAAGAGATATATCAGAAGGTCTAAATAGAAAGTAAACCCTGGGGAGTGATGATTTTCCTTTCTCTTATTTCATTTCTATTGTAAATTGGTGTTGGCTAAGTTCTTTTGGTACATTATAACTATTTAATGTAATCTGTTTTTCATCTACTTATCTTTGCTTTATGAATGTTTATTTTCTTTATGTATGAAGTGTGATTTAGATTTATTTTAGTACTTCAATTTGCTCATTATGCTTGATCATCATAATTAGCATGTTAGTCATTTAATTCACAATGAGAATTGAAATTCTTTGATGGAAAGACAAATAAAATTTACTTGAAGCATTGAATTCACTTAGAGATAAGGAATTCACTTTAAGGGATTAAAGAATTGGCATTGAACTTCATAGTTTTTATTTATCTCTATAATGTCATTAGAATGCTTATAGACTCTAGGTAAAAACATCTTTATTGACAATGAGAATTGCTTTAAAGAAACTTGGCTAAATTTTCCAATCATATCATTCATACAATTATTATATGATTCAAAGATGAAACTGTTTACTTGGTTATAATGTATGTTCATCCCATCTTTTAAGTAATTTATTATCCAAAATTAACTTAATAAATTTTAAGTAGTTAACTATTACATTAATTGCATGATTCCAATTGAAAATTGTTACCTATCCATCTACTTGTTGTTATTTCAATACAAAATTTATCACGTTCCCTTTGGAACGATACCCTACTCATCCTATACGCAGTCTAGTGAGACTAAGGGTTCAAATAAATCCCTATCAGAGCAAGATGGGCCGGATGGAGATCCAACAAGCTTGAAAATAATGTAATTATTTTTCTTGTTTGAATGCATACTACCTAGGTGTGACCTTTTGATTTTTCTCTTGGCTCGGGGAAATTAATGTAGTGAAGTCCATAACTATACCATATTTGTATGCTTATATTTATATGATAGATATAGGATGCATACCAATGTATGCCAACTATGTATGATGAGACTTAACTATCTAAAACCCTCAAACAAATACTAAAGTATATAAGCCTTCCATTAATTTGAGGAGAACCAGAGTTCTTTATAGTATGGGTTGTTGACCATAGTCAAGCTCACATTATATTGAATATGTTCAAATCTAATTAAATGGGTCATCTTAGCTAGCTCATTAGCTTGTTGACCACAGTCAAGGCTAATGGTTCTAGAGACAAGATTAGGGAATGCATATACGATATGCATGCATCAAGAGTTGATAACCTAATGATCCAATAGTTGTGTAGAGACACAATTGGTATATAGATACCTACCTTTCAAGGGTATGGAATTTGGCTTGTTGACCATAGTCAAGGTCAAATTACATATCAAGGATTGGATATTGGCCCACTAGGAAAACCATCGGATTTTCTCGGATTATATATATGAACATACTCTCATATCTTTTCTTTTTCACATCTAGGTCATCATCATGAGCACATCAAGCATTAATATACGATCAATCTTGGATAACAAGCTGGTTGGCAGCAACTATGCTGACTGGATCAGGCAAGTGAGAATTATTCTCAGAGCTAAAAAGATCCACTATGTCTTGGATAAAGATCCACCACCACTTCCATCAAATGATGTTGTTGATGAGATTAAAGGCATTTATCGAAAATACATGGAGGATAGTGAAGTAGCAGCATGTCTGATGCTGAGTTCTATGTCCTCGGAGCTTCAGAAGCAATATGAGATAATTGATGTTAGAACTATCGTTTTGCATCTAAAGGAGCTATATTCTTCTCAGGCTAGAACTGAGCAATATGAGATTGCTCGAGCTCTATTTAGCTGCAAAATGATGGAAAGCACTTCAGCTGCTACTCATGCATTGAAGATGTATGGGTATATTGAGCATTTGAGTAGACTTGGCTATGTTATGGATAATAATCTATACATAGATTTAATCTTGTACTCATTGGCTCCAAGTTATGCACCTTTCGTGCTTAACTTCAACATGAACAAGATCCAAGTATCCATTCCTGAGTTAATCAATATGCTCAAGACAGTTGATGGATCATTTAAGAAGGATCCAAAAAGTGTCATGGTTGTCACTTCTACTAAAGGCAAGAAGCAGCAGAAGAAGAAGATAACCAAGGTGCAGCCAAAGAATGGTGGTATCTCCAAGAAGAAGGTTGCCAAGAAAGAGAATCCCAAAGAAACTTGCTTCCATTGTGGAAAGGATGATTATTAGAAGCGTAACTGTAAGGCCTATCTAGATTCTCTCAAGGAGAAGAAGCAAGCTGATGCTTCTACTTCAGGTATTTATATGATTGAAATTAATACTTATTCTATTGCTTCAAAACAATCTTGGGTATTAGATACCGGATGTGGATCTCACTTATGTAATGATCTAAAGGGGCTTAGAAGCTTTAGAAGAGTTGGAAAAGCAGAGATATGTTTGCAGTCAGCTACTGGACAGAACATCTCTACAACAGTTGTAGGGACTTACTATTTGCCTCTTCCTAGTGGATTAGTACTGGAATTAAATAATTGTTATTATGTTCTAGCTTTGTCCAAAAGTATTATTTCTTTCAGTCGTTTGATGAACGATTATGATATTTCTTTAAAGGACAAGTGTTGTTATATTTTTAAGAACAATATGTTTTATGCAAAAACTATTATTGAGAATGGTATATTTGTTCTTGATTTAATTAAAGAAGTACATAATGTGGATACCAAGAGAATGAAATATGATAATCTAAATACCTCATACCTATGGCATTATCGTTTAGGCCATATAAATGAAAAATGCATGACCAAATTGCACAATTCAGGTAATTTGGGATCATTTGATTATGAATCATTTGATACATGTTAATCTTGTTTATTGAAAAAAATGACAAAATCTCCCTTTATTGGTAAAGGAGAACGAGCTACAATGGTTTTGGACTTAATACATCCAGATGTATGTGGTCTAATGACTACACATGCCAGAGGAGGTTACTCCTACTTCATTACTTTCATAGATGATTATTTCAGGTTTGGATACATCTATCTAATAAAATATAAATCAGAAGCATTTAAAAAGTTCAAAGAATTCAGAAATGAAGTAGAGAAATAACTTGGCAAAAGTATTAAAACACTTAGATCGGATCGAGGTGGAGAATACTTAAGCCAAGAGTTTCAGGATTATCTTAGAGATAATGAGATTTTATCTCAATGGACTCCACCATATACACCACAATACAATGGTATATCTGAAAGGAGAAATCGAATACTATTAGATATGGTTCGATCAATGATGAGCCGAGCGGACTTGCCTGAGTCCTTTTGGGGATATGCACTAGAAACTGTTGTTTATGTGTTAAACAGAGTTTCTAGTAAATCGGTTGATGTTACTCCATATGAGATGTGGAATAACAAGAAACCCATGCTTTCTCATATGAAAGTATGGGGTTGTCCAGCTTATGTGAAGAGGACAATGTCATATAAATTGGATGTTAAGTCTGACAAATGTTTATATGTAGGATATCCAAAAGAAACGTTTGGATATTATTTCTATCATCCCTTAGAACAAAAGGTGTTTGTTTCAAGGCATGTTGTCTTCTTGAAAAGAGAATTTCTCCCACGAGAGGACAGTGGGAGTAAAATTGAACTTGACAAAGTTTAAGATCCACAAATAGAAGATGATCAACTGATTAAACCCGAAACTGAATTTCATAATGATGAGATTGCAGTTGAACCTGATTATACACAAAATCCTAGAAGATCTACTAGGATGCATTCTATCCCTGTGAGATATGGATTTCACATTGATTCGGATAGAGGCATAACTATAATAGAGGACAATGAGCCTACAAGCTATCAAGAAGTTTTGAACAGTTCAGAACGTGATTTATGGCTTAAGGCTATACAGTCTGAAATGGACTCTATGTATGAAAATAAAGTATGGACTTTAACTCAACCACCTGAAGGGATAAAACCCATAGGGTGCAAATAGGTCTTCAAAAAGAAGACCGACATGGAAGGTAATATAGTTACCTATAAAGCTCGCTTAGTAATAAAAGGTTATCGTAAAAAAAAGGTATTGACTATGACGAAACTTTTTCTCCTATAGCGATGCTTAAGTCTATAAGAATACTTTTAGTCATTGCAGCTCATTATGATTATGAGATTTGGAAAATGGATGTGAAGACAGCTTTTCTTAATGGAAATCTTACTGAGGATGTGTATATGACACAACCAGAAGGGTTCACATCAGGAAATGGCGAAAAGGTATGCAAGCTTCAAAGATCCATTTATGGATTGAAGCAAGCCTCTAAGAGCTGGAACATACGATTCAATGAGAAAATCAAAGAGTTTGGTTTCTCAAAGAATGAAGATGAACCTTGTGTGTATAAAAGGGTCAGTGGGAGTACAATTGTCTTCCTAGTTCTATATGTAGATGACATATTGATAATGGAAAATGACATTTCTCTTCTCCAATCCGTTAAAATATGGTTATCCAAGTAATTCTCCATGAAAGACCTTGGAGAAGCATCCTATATTCTGGGAATAAGGATCTATAGAGATAGATCCAATAGGTTGCTAGGTCTTTGTCAGAGTACATATATAGATAAAGTATTGAAGAGGTTCAATATGGATCTCTTTAAGAAAGGGTTTATACCCATGGTGCATGGGAAACACCTTTCTAAGTCTATGTGTCCGCAGACACTAGAAGATAGAGAGAGCATGAATAGAATACCATATGCATCTGCAATTGGTTCTATCATATATGCTATGTTATGTACACGTTCAGATGTAGCATTTGCTTTGAGTGTCACAAGTAGATTTTAATCCAATTTTGGAGAGGAACACTGGACAGCTGTCAAGAATATTCTTAAGTACTTGAGAAGGACTAAGATATATTCTTGGTATATGGAGAGAGAATTTTGGAAGTAAATGGGTATACGGATGCCATCTTCCAATCTGACAAAGATGATTGTAAATCATAGTCTGGTTATGTGTTCATAATGGAAAGAGGAGCAGTTAGTTGGAAAAGTTCCAAACAAGAAACAACTGCTGATTCCACAACGGAAGCTGAGTACATTGCTGCTTCAGAAGCAGCCAAAGAAGCAGTCTGGATCAAAAGTTCATAACTGAACTAGGAGTAGTGCCTAGCATTGTTGATCCAATTCCTTTATATTGTGACAACAATGGAGCCATTGTGTAAGCAAAGGAACCACGATCTCATCAGCGATCCAAGCATGTTCTCTGATGCTACCATCTCATAAGGAAAATAGTAGCTAGAAATGATGTGAAAATAGAAAGGGTTCCCACAGATGACAATGTGGCGGATCCCCTCACTAAAGCACTTTTCCAGATTAAGCATGATCACCATATAAATAGCATGGGTTTGAGACATATGAGTGATTGGCTCTAGTGTAAGTGGGAGATTATTAAAGAGTATGCCCTAGAGCCCATGTAATAGGGATATTTTTCATATGTATGAATTTATATTCTTAATAAAAGGCATCATTCATTTATTAATGCTATGTTTAAATACATGAGTTTGTAAATCTTAAATTAATAAATGAAGTTCTAGATATTATAAACACAGTGCAAAGGCAATCATAAAAGTGTTCATGATATGAGATGTCTATTGCATGCAAATGTGTTAATATCTGAATATCCCTAGTCATAGAATTAACAAGATAAGGATATTGTTAATTCGAACAGACTAGCACATGTTATGCTTCTTGAATGGTTCAAGCAGTGGT
This sequence comes from Excoecaria agallocha, assembly GCA_037975025.1. NCBI lineage: Eukaryota > Viridiplantae > Streptophyta > Magnoliopsida > Malpighiales > Euphorbiaceae > Excoecaria > Excoecaria agallocha. Next base: position 77,824,464 of record CM075807.1, read on the forward strand.
TCTCATAACTGTGATTATGGAAGATAATCAAAGCTAACATGTGGATGCTTGTTAGAAGAACAAGTTCATTGGAGACCTGCATAAAGAATCCTCACATGAATATTAAATCTATGTCAGTGAGGAATCTCTTCATAGCGGTTGTGCAAGTATCCTTAGACTTGAGATCACCAAAGTTATCTTAAGTAGCAAGTGGTATACTTTGACTCCATAACTGATTGCTTCCAACTGGGAGTGAACATAGTTAGGAGATTGGGTATATCATGACCTACTTGAAGATAGTTGAGTGATTGACAAAGGATTCACCATCCCAGATTTAATAAGGGAAGTTATCTCGCATGATTCTATAATTGCCTTGTTCAGAGAATCTCTGACCAGAGTAATATGCCAAGATGGATAGAGATCCATGAAGGGCATTTTGGGAACAATGGTTAAATTTATAGAACATACATAATTAGTTTATATGAGTTGACAGAAATCCATACTCATAATCTAATTGAGATAAGAGTGGTGAAAGGAGTAATTGCACAGTAATTGTTTCTATGGAAGGGTATAGTCAAACCACTTGACTTTTCTGACATTTGGGTAGTCATGATGCCTAGCTAGAGGCCAATCATGATTTGTATAATGATGTATCAAGAATATTAATAGGAATTGATAAAATGATTTAAAGGAGTTTAAGTCATGTGAGTTTTGAATATAATTCACAATTACATATTATACTGCCAACATGGATAAGAACCCAACATGAATATAATTTACTTTTAATATCACTAAACTACTCTTGTATTTTTTGCACCAATGCCTATATATGCAATTAAATAATTTATAACCTGATAATCTTAGTAATATAATTATATTTACTTTTAATGTCACTTAACTATTACTTATCAAATTTGACACAATGTCTATGTATCCAACCAATCAATTTATCATATAACTATCTTAACAGTTTCATTTTATCCACTTTTAATATCACTTAACTATTATTATTTAATTTTGGCACTTATATATATATACATTATAAAATCTACTTGAACTAGAAAGATTCAGTTAATATATATATATATATATATATATATATATATATATCCATTGCTAAAGGTGATTTTTCTTGTTTTAATCCCATCATAATCAATTTAATAGAATAGCTGAATATAGGCAATTTGGTGATGCAAATGCTTTCCGTCCATTGCTAGATGTGAAAATTCTGATTGTAAATCATTTGAGGCTTTTAATTTAATTAATAATGTCTGCTCTGAATTATGCCAGTGTCCAATCTGTGCTAAGTATATATATATATATATATATATATATATATATATATATATATATATATATATATATATATATATATATATATATATTAACTGAATCTTTCTAGTTCAAGTAGATTTTATAATGTTGGGATATATATATATATATATATTAACTGAATCTTTCTAGTTCAAGTAGATTTTATAATGTTGGGAAGATTTGGATGTGAATCCAGGAAGCCATTTGTGTGGCACTGTATGATATATATATTAACTGAATCTTTCTAGTTCAAGTAGATTTTATAATGTTGGGAAGATTTGGATGTGAATCCAGGAAGCCATTTGTGTGGCACTGTATGATAAATGCTTGGAGAAATCTGAAGTTTCTGCATTGATTGGCCTATTTTTCTTGATTAATACATGAATTCCTTGATCTTGGGATTTGCCTCTAAAAATAAGCACGTCTTTGAATTGTGAGAAGCAAACTCTTAATAAAATCTACAGTTCACTTCAATTTTCATTTTCTATATACAAATGTTGACATTTGTAATTTTGGCTTCACAACTGCATCAGCAAAATGGTTGCGACAGTGACTTTTCTTTCAGCAAGTATGGCCTCGTCCTAATCAGTCTTTATATAATATTTTGATGAATAATGGTCTTACTTAATGCTACTTGTGCATGAAATGACCCATAAAATACTCTTTGTAGTATCGCTTTACAGCCACCTTCCTCCTACACTAGCACTTCTATTCACCGGCACTACTCTGTTTAGAATGGAAACATTGGGAGGTTACAATCTACACAAAGTGACTGATGTAAATATAATAGATATAGATTTCGTATTAATGAAAGCAGCTGATTTCCATTAGCGTACTGTTGTTGTCTAAAAATGGTTCTTTTGTTTGTTAGTTTAACAGACTGAAACCATTTGAGTTTATGGTTTAATTCAGTCAGGTTCTTAGAATCTTTACTATTGAGAAACCAGTTCTGCCCCATCCTCGAAGATGCATAAATGAGACTTGTAAAACCACAATTTAACACAAGCATACATATTTATTAAACAGTAAGCTTAGGAGAGAAGTTGTAATTGCTTGTTCGTTCATAAATATTTATTTATCTTCTTTGATTACCAATTGTTTTTCCTGATTAAGAGCAATGATGGTTTGATTGCACATGTATTTATTATGTGTATATTTATTTATCTTAAAGGTTTTGAAAAAATATTTAATTATCTGAAATATCAAATTGTTTTGTATTGTGTATTTTAGTACCAAAATAACCGAAAAATCGAACAAAACTCTATTGAATTTTTGAAAGAATTGTCCCTAATTTTAAAAACAATAACAATCCTTGATTTTGAAAATATCTGAAATTTTGAAGACAATACTAAATATTTTTAAATGCCCAGATTGTATAGGTTTGTGTATACCCCTACTTTGTATTGCTTGATTCATGTCTGCGCTAATATGTGATATTGTGGGCTTTTATATTTGCTGTTTTTGAATGCTTGGGAAGACTATGAAAAAGAAATAATGCATTGTTGAGGGTGAGTCATGCATTTAGAATTCCTATACCCCAATGGAGTTAACACAAAATACTTTGTATTTAATGGGAAATTATAAAAAATTAATTCATTGATCAAAAATAAAAAAATAATGGTCCAATTAAATTAAAAATGGGACTTGGTTATTATTTTGTGATAAGCATATAAGTCTAAAATTGTACCTGTTCCTATTTATTTTGGCTTAAACCTTTCACTTTTCTTTTTCTCTGAGCAAAATAGATGAGCCGATTGAACCAGATTAAATGTTTCCTCGGTTTATTCTAAATTTTGTCTAGTACAAAATGCATCAAAAGAAAAAAGAAAAAAATTAAAGAAATCGAATGAATCATATCAGTTTAGGCAAATGAGATGATCTTATTTTTGTGGAAAAATATTAAAGGAAAGAACGCAAACTAGAAAGCCAAGAAAATTATCTCATTAAACCTTTATTAAAAGAAATTGATGAATAAATAAATAACACTAAAATCCAACTCCTAAGCCACCAACAATTTTTCTCCTTTAACAACCAAAGTTGTATACCAAATTTACATATTCAAACTTTAAGATAGGTGTGTCCTCTGTTCTTTTTTTTTTTTAATTTTAAAAACATTTTTGCCTTGTGATATTTATTGGTTTTCTGTTTTCTTTTAGAGAAAAAAAAAAAGGATTTAAAATCCTTTAATTTTGAACTTTGCGTCCATATTTTGTTTTCACTTGCCAGGATTTAAGTATCTGTGTTCTTCAAATCCTTTAATACAAAGTTCAAGCCCTAATTTAGGAGTCATTTTTCTCTTGAAGGTTTGAGTATCGAGAATTCAGAAACAAGCCAGTGGGAGCCCATCCCAAGAAATTGCAGAGGTTTGTGACGAGCTGATGGAGAAGTGAAACAAGCAAAGAAACAATGAAGCAAGCAAAGAAGCAATGAAGGGCTCAGAGATTTCATCGCCACAAACCATTAAACCCACCCAAACCAATTCCACTAAGCCACAAAAGCCCTACTTCAGGCCAGCCATTGACGACACTAAACCTGCACTTCAAGATCCAGTAACTTCTGTCTTTCAATTATACAAATATTAAGATTGATTATAGGTTTCAATTTTTTATTTTTACTTTTTTAAAATTGCAGATTCTCAGATCAGATCCGATTGAAACAGAGGAAGCAGTGCTGCGATTGCCTTCTTTCACTATTAGCGGGTCGAAGCATCAGTAGTGAGTTCCTCTGATTGTTTGGACTTACTAGTACCATGTTGAACTAATTCATTGCTTGTCACTATGAACATCCAGCCATGTGGATTTGTTTGTGTATTTGGTTGATGCTGGTTTAATCATTTGTTTGTAACCAAAATTGTCTTATTTCGACTGTTTTACAATAATTTTTAATGGATTTCTCTTGATGCAATGCACTTGATTATTGTAATTGGCCAAATCTTAGCTTAGCTGCTCTCGTTTTCTGTCTAAAATTTGAAATATTACTGCTGTAGTTTTTTTGGTCTTCATTGATTGCTGATAAGCTTGAATCTTTCTCATATCCAGCTGTGCTCCTTTTATTAACTGTTGAATTGAGAATTAAACAAAAGGCAAATAATTTTTTTTGGATAATAGATTTTTTCTAATGGGGAAAGGGGAATTCTGATGTTGCTCAATTGTAGATTTCTAGATTCCATGGAAAATGCAGTTTTCAATTTTAATTCAGAAAAACATTAAGAAGCTTTGCTCCTCCCTCTCTTACAGGAGGTGGCAATGTCAAGGGTGATAAAGATGTTCTGCATTACTTCAATGTTCATGTGGATGGCTCCTCTGTTAATCCTCTATGCTTTTAACAATGACTTACTCCCTGGTAAGTTTATATTTTCTTAAATATTTGGGATATTTGGTTTTTCCTTCAGAATAGCTTAGCCTCCCATGAATATGCTTTTAAGATATTAATGTGATTGATCAATTTTGTCTATGCCTCCTATATTTCACCATATGATTCATCATTAAATTTATTTATTTGAAGTTTATCATATTTATCGCAGCAAATTTTTGGTGAAATAAATTGTTGGTGCATTTATAGTATGCTTATAATCTTTTTTAGTACACAACTATTATGGTATATTGGCTTCATGATCAACTTATGCGTTATCTGAAATCTCCTTTTAGATCCTGACCTTTCACCAGTGAGAACAAGAATAGTTTTAGAGAACATTTCCTTATGCCACACATTCTTTCAAGTAGTTTTTGATGGTTTATGAAAGTAGCTTGTGGTTGCAATTTCTCTTAATTGTATTATGTCAGCACATTCTTAGAAGACAGTATTCTGTAGGCAAGGATAAGAATGTATGTGCTCTAGGATAAAGCTTAAGAGATATGGTGAAAGAAGGATAGTGCTTGATTTCTTTTCCATGCTTAAGTGAGTCTACGGCACATAATCCTGACGGAAAAAAAAAAAAATTGCAGCTTGCGAACAATCTGTGCAAAGATGCCAGTTCAATTAATCAATTGTAAGATGCACGATTTGACTAAAGAAAACTGATGCCTTTATTTTCACTTTCCTGGGAGTTACAGAGTCTTTTTAATTGTTGGATAGGCACTGAGATTTGTCAATTTACTTGACAGCCATATTTGAACAACCCATCATTAACTACTAGAACCATGTCTGTCATACTGAAACTGAAAGCAGCAATGCAAATCTGCTCTTTCTATCTTCATTTTTAGAGGTAGGCCTTTCGCTGTCTTAATTTTAGCTGCTAATATTTTAGCTTTATATCTGCAAAGGTGAGAAAGGGTTTGAGCTGCTAATACTTTGGCTTATTCATACCTGTAAAAGTGTTATGGAGGTTTGAGTCTCTTTATCCTCTATAATGAGAAAGGAAGATCCAATTCAGACTAAGAGTAAGATATTTTTTATCAAAAAAACAAATTTTTTAGACTGTGGTGCAAGCAAATTTGTATAGGCATGTGCTTGTGATCTGGTTATGTTTCTCTGTAACCTGAAACTAGACAATAATTCAGTCTGTTCATGTGTATTTGAGACTTCATTCCCTTTTGACCTATTTTTGCCAATTTATATCATAGGGCTTGTTATATACAACCCCTCAATTTCTTACCTTTTTTCACTCTACTTGAATTAAACTACTCCCTCTCTTACATTAATTTCAACTTCAAAGGCAGAAAGAAGGCTAGATAACTTCCCGTTAAGCTGGTTCCATGTTTATAGCCACACATGGAACTTACAAAAGAAATTGAACCACAATTGTGAGGTCTGGATTTGAGTCCCGGTCAGACCTCTTATGATAAAAAAACTGAACATAGGAAGAAAAAAAAAACTTAAGATGACTCAGTTCATGATGTAATTTGAGCATGTGGAATGGCAGCTGAATTGGTGTTTATTACCCAGATGAGCTGTTACTGAAGTAAGTTTGACTTGGTGAGTCGCTCTTTGGTTGTTATATAGATACATTGTTAGGATGCTGAGCAGCCCCTTTTCCATATTGCACTAATGGCTTGTAGTTACACATTTGTAATCAACTTCTTCCCATTGACTATGCCTAATTTCTGAATTGATACTCTCTGAAGCATTATGCTTGATATTAGATTTGAGGTATTTCATAATCATCTTTAACTTTTCTAGTCTTCTACATATCTTTTTTTGTACTCTAAACTTTCTTGAGGCCCTTTTTCCCCCCTCTATATATATGTAGAAACCAATATGTCTTGTAAACAAAACTAGTTTGTGGTTGTGACCAAAATGATTGTGCCCATGGTTGTTTAGGAGTGAAGGGGGAAAGAGAAGGGAATATCTAAAGCCATTTGTGGACCACAATGGAGGATCTGGTTTATTGGGTTGTGTGATCCAGATCAACTCTATGGTCTTAAGAACCAATAATTTTGCATTACGTGTTCACACACACCCAGCTCTTTTGATGAGTTAAATGTTGAATGCTAAAACTAAGATAACTCTGGTTTCAAGGCCGTAAATTTTTGTAATCAAGAATCACATACATTCTTGAAAAGGATTTGGTTTGACTTTTCTTGGGTTCAGGTGTTGGGTGCTAAAACCAAAGATTTGGGCATTTACTTAGAGGTACAGCCTTGATGAAATTCTGGCGGCAAATATCACATATTGTCATTGTAATGGCTAATGCAATTGCAAACTATTTTGTCCATATGACATAGCCCTGTGCTGTCAGTAGTGTTGGGGAGAATATCATCCTAGGTATCTTTCTTTTGTTTCTTAAAGTTGTCAAGAAAATTGTCGTTTACACATTCTCAAGCAGGTTTTTCCTGCAAATGACTTTCCAAAAATGATGTTTAATATGCTTGTTTCTTTTGCATAAGCTGGTTTAAATTTTAAGAATGTTCAGCTTGGCAGAAGGATAACTTTTTGTTAATATAGATTTTGCATTCAGATTATTTGACTACTTAAGCAAGGTTGCCCATTTGGAACAGGTGTGACCCATATATCTGCTTATTCTTTGACTCTCTTTAGCGGCTTCCTTGCTGTCATATCAGTCAATATTGTTATTGCATTCTACATTTATATGGCAATGAAGGAGCCTTCTGATAAACATGAGCCTGATCCCAAGTTTCTTTCTGATGCCAAAGCTAGTGTTAGTGAGCTTACAGATAAAACCGAGGACTCTTCACAAGCTCTAAAGAAAGACGAGTAAGCACCTGAAGAGTTTGTGGTAATCAGTGTGAAGTTCAGACTAGGCTTGCTCTCTGATCATCGAAGGTTTGAGATACCAACATGTTTTGTATCAGATTTTTCCCCAAGATTGAGCATTTCCCCTTAAAATCTCATCCATAATGTGCAAGGGAGAATTTTATTATTATTATTATTATTATTATTATTATTATTATTATTATTATTATTATTATTATTATTATTATTATTATTATTATTCCAAGTCTATTCATCTTCAATTTTTTCTAGCATTATATCCCTCTTGGCCTGCCTTGACTTCCCCGAATTTGCAGGCAGATCAGAACATCAATCTTATTGTGCGGTCTTGTTTTTGCAAGCAAACCATATTAGACTTTTATTCATTTTATAAGTCTACACGAATTAGGAAAATTAATATGATTCATATTAAAATTTTAAGATGGTAGTTTTTGTTAGTAAAATTTTAAGGGTATTTGCTGCTGTTAGTGTTAGATAATTATATATATATATATATATATATATATATATATATATATATATATATATGCATATGCAGAGAGAGAGAGATGGAGATGGAGAATATAGCGACCCAGTTAATTCATCCTCTGCAAGAGCTAGTTTCTCCCCTGGGCGATGGATTTCACAGCAGACTCAGCCAATACGATGGCACCGACCCAAATAAGCGTGAAGTTCGGACAAGACTACGATCCCAATTCCTTTAAAGTACCTAGAGTGTATCGTCTCCATGGATTGTGTATTCTCTAAAAGTTCTTCGTGCAGACAAATGCGCCAATTGCAAATCTTTTCCAAATCTTGGTACGGTAAAAATGTGAATTGTGCATGTTTTGTTTTCACCAGGAGAAATCGAATTTGAATCTCACACTTTTAATCCAATTAAACTACCACCAGTTTGTTTTCCTTTCTGATACGATGTTTTAGAACACATTATGGACCATTAGCCAGCAATGCTCGGAGATTTCATCGCCGCTAGACACTAAAACCAGCCGAAGCAATTCTACTTTGGGCCATAGACGACACTAAACCTGCACTTCAAGATCCAGGAACTTCTCTCTTTTAATTATACAAACATCAATCTTAGTGATCATAGGGTTTTGGTTTTTGTTTTTATTTTTTTAAAATTGTAGATTCTAGATCAAATCTGATTGAAATAGAGGAAGCAGTGCTGGGATTGCCTTATTTCACTATTACAATATCGAAGCATCAATCTTACCGAGTTCCATTGATTGAGTGGACTTGCACTATGATCACTCTGAACATTCAGCCATTTGTTTGGATGTTTGGTGATGCTGGTTCAATCATATGTTTGTATTTGGAATATTTGGAATTGGATATATACAGGTATAAAAATTAAAATATAATGTAAATATCAGGTATTCAAAAATTAAAATTAAAATCGATAATTGAAAATGTTAAAAATAAAAATCAAGAACCAATTCATTAGATTGATTATTTGAAAATTTCCGTTTGATGTCCAACCTGATTTTCGGTAAATAGAATTTTCTTTCTTTTTTTTTTCTTTCTCACCCTATTAATTGGTTTCAAAATAAGTTTGGTAGGGTCATATGGGTGCTTTTATTTTTTAAATATTTTTGAACTGAAGTAGGACCACAGTTGATGTGGAGCCCAAAGTCAAAAATTATTTTGTGGCCATTAATGAAGAGATTAGTCTGCCATTTAACATCTCATATATATATATATATAGCCAAAACACTAACTTGAAATTGAAAGCAACTGTATAAGTGACAATCTCCACAATTTAAGTATCTCAATTTGGTGATTCACTGGCATCAAGTAAACCAGTTTAAATAGCATTATGTTTAATGAACAAAAGAAAAAAAAAACATTGTTTTATTTTTTTAACCTCAATTTTTATCATATTTTATTGGATCAATAAACACTTATTTCAGTACAAATTGGATTCAACTTCGGTTAATTAAACAAACAACCACTAGTGCTTGGTGTTACAGGGGATATTCGATAAAAAAATGCAAGAGATATTAATGTTTATTCCTCTGTTCAATATTCATAATTGACATTTGAAGTGTACGTACTTCCATTATAAGAAAAATAATTTAGGTTTATAGTTTTTTTCTTTTTCTTTCACCACTACCACCACCATCATTACTACTGCCGCTACCATCTTTGCTATCATCATTGGCACGATACTACTACTGTCACCATCACCACCATACCATCACTGTCGCCACCACCAATACCGTTGCCATCTTTGCCGCCACCACACTGCTATTAACACCACCACCACTACCACACCGTCGCTACCATCACCACCATCGCTACCGCCACTGCTGCTACTGCCGTCGCTATTATTGTTACTACTGCCACTACACTGTCATCTCTACTATTGTCATCGCCACCACTACCAAACTATCACTGCTGCTACTACCGTCGCTACCACCACCATACTACTGCTGCCGTCGCCACTGCCACCTCTATCGTCGCTACCACCACTACTACCATATTATGATTTTTTTAATGTAATATATTTTAAATTTTGAATTTTATTAAATATTTATTATTTAATATTAATAATTAGATTATATATATGTATAATATGTATTAATAGATATTAGAATATTTTTTAAAAAATAAATAGAAAAATAGTTTTTAAATCGTTTTTGAAAAACAAATAACAAAAACTAAAAACAATTTATGAATTTTAAAAAATAAAAAATAAAAAACAAAAAATGATACCAAATACACCCTTAGTAATTCGATAAAACACAGTAAGAAAAAAATAATAAAATAACTGATAAGATAACTTGTGCTCTAAGAGTACGGTTAATGAGTTGTGGATCTCAATTTTAATTATTTTTTATCCACCATTAGCATTTATTATTTTTAAAATAATATAGGAATTATTATCTAATATTTATAAGATGTCTAAAATATATATTTTTAGAAGAAAAAATGAACTAAAATGCCCCTAACGTTGTCTCCAAGGTACTAAAATGACTCTGTAATTAATTTTGTAGAAGAAATGCCCCTGATGTTAATAAAAAAAAAAGTACTAAAATCCCTTGAATTAAATTTTCATAAACTTTGAGCTAATGGTGTAGATATGGTAAAATATGATAGGTCATTGTTATGAGTATTTTTAAGCAAAAATAAAATCAGTGCCATTTTAATACTCTAAGAAAAACTTTGGAGGCATTTTATTATTGCGAGAAAAATGTTAGGGGCATTTTAGTATTGTAAGAAAAAAGTTAGAGGCATTTTAACATTATGGGAAAAACATTAAGATCATTTTTGAAAAATGTATTACATTTGGAAAAAAATTAAATAAAATTTCTATGCAGGAAATATTTTCTTGATTTGTTTAAAGTGCATTTTTAATAAGAATATACAATTTAGAATTTTAATCAGTGCCACCTCTTCTATTTCAATTTGATAGGTATATTTCTTTTTTTTTTTATTTCTATTTATTTCACATAGCTCACTTAATAACTAAAATTAATTGATTAATTTTTTAATATATACTTATTTAATAATTTTTTATTACCATCAAACATTGATTAATATCTCATACTCTTTACATATGTCCTTGATAAACGTAAGAATAAGAAAAGAAATTACAAATAAATTATGTAGTCCAAGAATATTTATTAATTAGTTTTTCTTAATGAATATGATATTGAAATTTGGAAAAGCGGTTACAAGGAGTAGCAAATTTATTAGCAACCAAGTCAATTTGTAAAAATAATAATAATAATAAATGCACTTCTTATATTTTTTTCCAAGTTTACCTATTAAAAATTTATTTAGTGATTCAAATAATAAAAGTAAAAAATAATTACTATATTATTTGAGAATTTAGAAAAAAAATGCACTTAATGTTTTCTTCAATGTACACAAATACCCTTAGCATTTTCTTTTGGGTATTATAATGCCCGAAATGTCTTGTTCAAAATATAAAATGCCCCTAATATTTTCTAGAGCACTAAAATGTTTGTAATATTCTCTAGAACCCATATGTAATAGGGATTATCTTTCCTATATATAAATTTATTTTTGAATAACAAAGAATTCCTTCATCATCTAGTACTTGCGTTTTTTACATTTGTTTTATTTGCATATGTTTTAAACTATTAATGAGGTTTAGGCATATAAACACAATACATAAATGATTATGAAGTTTCTCATGATAAGTCTCCAATCTACTAGCATCTATGTAAATGAAGTGATAAAAGTAATGGAGTCAAAGCATAGCAATGCAAATGCTATTAGCACTCCTGCTTAATAATCCTATATTGATTATTCATCTATGTAAATGAAGTATCTCATCATATTAGCAGTGCAAGTTTCATTGGACTTGAGATCACCAAAGTATCTTAAGTTGCAAATGATATGCTTTGACTCCATTACTTTTACCACTTATTAAGGGATGAGCATATCTTGGAGATTGGGGATAGAATGACCTACTTGAAGAGAATTGAGTAATCAATATAGGATTAACCACTCCTGCTTAAGAGTGGATAGTTTACCTCACTCATCTAGTTAAGTTTTCTTATTTGGGATCTCTTATCAAAGTAAAATGCAAGGTTGAATATGATTCATTAAGGGTATTTTGGAAATAAGAAAATACTTAATAGATGTAATATAATTTGGGTTTAATCAGACAAACTTGATTAAAATGTGAGCTAACTGAAATCTATGCTCAAACCAAAGTGAGATAAAGTATTGGTAAAATGAATAATTGCATGGTTACTGAATATGGAAGGTAAAGTCAAGTCATTGACTTTCCATCACTTGGATAGTTATCATGCTTGGCTAGAATTCTTTGGTAATTTGTGTTTAGATATGCATTAATGTCAATTACGAATTGACATAATGATTTAAAAGAGTTTAAATTAAGTAATTCTAGTATAACTAAGATTCATAATTATATTTTGTACTACCAAGTTGCACAGAAAATCCAAAAAAGCCACACATTTATAGTAAAGGGTAAATAGGTAACATACATAATCTATTATGACATGAATATCATAATTAGAGTCTGAAATGAAGGAGAAAAGAATTTGAACTGAAAAGTTAAAGTGAAAATGAGCTGAGACATTTTCTTTTTCTTTATGTGCATAGAAGATATGCAAGATCACCGAACATTTAAGCTAGGCTTATTTAGGCCCAATGGGCATGTGACATATTTTATAAGAGTTATCAAAGTCATGTGCATGCTTGGTAGGAAGATCTAAATCACGCATGGGCCATAAGAGTAATAGGCCATATGCACGGGCCACTCAAAGGCCCATGCAAAGATAACTATTTTAAATCTCTTAGTTTTTGTATGATTAGTCCATCCTAATTCTTATAGAATTATATTTGTAGAGATATGATCTTCATCCTATTAGAGATATGATCCTAATCCAATTAAAATTGATTTGGATCATCTATATAAAAACCCTAATTAAGAATTTGGAGTTGGTAGTGACATACAATTCTAACCTAGTTAGGATTTGTCGTCTCCTCCATTCTTTCTTTTTAGCCGAATTCCCTTGCTAACTTATAAGGAATTTTGGCTCTTATATTGCTTTCATAGTATTGGTTATTTTTATCTTTTATTGGAGTGGATACAATTGGGGACATCTATAGTTTTGGATACATATGGTTTGCTAAAGCCTGGTAATGAAGTAATCAATTATTCAAACTAATTTGGTAAGTGTATAATGAATTTTTAGTTTAGTTTTAATCAAATCTTTAAACAAGATCAATGTTTTAATCAATTAATTTTTTTAAAAAATTTCTTTCTTGTATGATGATAAACATGGAAAAAATATTTTTCAAGGCCCAAACAGTCAGCCCAATAGTACTTGGAGGGGCCCAAAGCCCATTAGCAAGAAAGACCAAACATGAGCTGGAAGACAGGATGGGGGTCGCGCAATGTCCAATAGAACTGATGGGACAACATGTCCTATCAGACCATTGATACAAGTCAGTGCCCATACTTTTTAACCACTTTCTATCACTTCACCGCTCACCTGCTCCAATTGCCAGTTATCATGCCCCAAGTACTCAAGTACACCTTCTTTATCTCCTATAAATAGCCCAACGTACAGTGGCTCTAGGTATTGAACATTTGAGACTCTCTTTCTAAGTACTCTCTCTCTAGAAAACTACTAACTTAAACTTTGGAGTGCTTACACTTGGTCGGATCGGGTAGTCTTTCTTGCAAGACTCAATCATCCGATCGGGATCTACAACTGCCAACTCTCTCTTTTCAGATAAAGACATTCCACGTCTTATCATTTTTATGCTTTCTTTGAGAGCTATGGCAGATTCAAGAGCTAATGAGCACACAGCTTCTGAAGAATATGATCGTGATGGCAACAATCAAGGTAGATATAGGCCCGAATGGAGAAGAGAGAGATCTCCCAGATCATCTACCAGGGGTAACCTTCTTCCATAATTTGATGATGTTGTTATATAGAAGCCAAAAAATACCCACATTACTGTCAGGGACATGCGCGCTATTCTTAGTGACTTTCCTAAGAGCATCATCCAAACGATTAGAAAGGATAAAATGCCCAAAAATTCTGAAAGAGATCACGAAATAGACTTCATGGCCGAAGACTTCAGAAGAAGGAGAAATAAAAAAATCTCCATCAACTAGCCATAAGCCCATGAATGTGGGAGAATGGAGGTTAGAACCCCAAGCAAGTACGATAAGGGGAAGGGGACAATGTCCTCGAGCAAAAACTCTCCCTACATCCCCAGTAGATCATCCACCTCATCCATTGGAGATGATCTATCCTTTATGTGCACGTCAAATCACAGTCGCATAAAGGGACATAGGTATGAGTTCACCTCGACAACCATGAGCAGGGAAGACAAGTGGTTCAAGAAAAAATTCAGACAGTTTGGCTTGACAGGGACCAAAAAGGCATGTTTGAGGGGAACACATATAGAAATACAACTTTCCCATTTTGCAGGGAGATCACGAAGTCTGAACTACCTTCTAGGTGGAGAGATGTGATAATGGACAAGTACATAGGTAAAATTGGCCCTGCCACTCATCTTGCAGAATATTTGACTAAAGTGCAGGTTTACACCTACGATGAGAGGATTGTCTGCAGGATCTTCCCCACCACCCTAGAAGGACATGCTCTCAACTAGTTCTATGAGCTCCCCCGGGAATCAATCACCTTCTTTCGATAACTCAAAGAACTATTTGTCATACGATTTATTGTGTAGACGCGAGTATCGAAGTCGGTAAGGGATCTGTGCAATCTTTACCAAAGAACCAATGAAAGGCTTATAGACTACATCGATAGGTTCCAAGCCATGATATCGGAGGTGAGGAATATAAGCTTGCAAATGGCAACCACCGTATTGGCTAGAGGCATCATTGATCGGCCACTTTTTGAGTCGATTACAATAAGGCACCAGTCAGCTTTTTTTATCTGATGGAAAGAGCTAGACAGCATATTCAGTTGGATGATGCCTTAAGATCTAGTCAAGGGAGAAAGAGCAACGTTATGGACAGACTCCAGCATCCAGATGGATGCTCATTTAACCAAACTCTTGTATCCAAGTAGATAGCAAGGAGCCCAGAAAAGAGCCTCAACTTTAAGAAATTTGGGTAAAAGAAAGAAGGTCGAATGAGTTCAATCCAATCAAAATAGCAGATAGTAGACTCAGAACTTCACTCCACTCAATACCAATCTGGCACAGGTGTTGATGTGGATTAAGGAAAAACACAAAAGGGTGAATTGGCCCAGGAGGCTATCTAAGAGGAACAAAGATGCCAGGAACCCCAACAAGTACTGCGAGTTTCATTGAGACATCGGCCACACAATCGACGACTTTTACATGCTGAAAGTAAAGATCGAACGACTTATGTGAAGAGGGCCTATGAAAAAATTTATAAATCCGACTAGAGGGAAAAGTACTTGTAGAAGGCTGAATCTTAAGAAAGATTATTCTGACTCGAACGATGACAGCAAGCGAAGAAATCCGAAGAATCTAGATCTGCACAGACCATATATCGGGGTTATAAACATGATCACCGAAAGATCGTCCTATGGAGAAGACCTTTTTAGAAAGAAAAAGGGAAAAGGTGTTTACATCTCTCAATTGGTCGAACGGCTAGCCCTAGTCACCATATCCAACAAAGACACACGAGATATAATGTTCCCCTATGAGGATGCTCTCGTCATCAAGATCCGGATCAATAACTTTGATGTAAAAAGAATAATGGTGGATAATGGCAATGCAGTGAATGTGCTCACTCTTCAAGCTTACAGAGCCATGGGGCTACCAATCGGGGAGTTAAAATCGAACGCCACCGAATGCCACCGCACAGATTGGACTCGGCAATTCTACCGTCCTTGTAGTAGGATCTATAGAGCTATTGATCGAGCTTGGTCAAGAGGCCCTCACCCACACCTACAAGGTAACATTTATGGTTATTGACATGATTTTTGCCTATAACACCATTTTTGGCAGGCCTCTACTCTTCCAAATTGGAGCTATCACCAGCATTTGGTACATGGTGATAAAAATCATAACCATAGGAGGTTTTGCCATTCTAAGGGGTGACCAAAATGCATCCAGAGAAGTCTTCATCGCCATAATCAAACAACAAAAAGAGGCCATGATGGTAGAACCAGGGCTAGAACGGTCTGAGCAGGCGAAGAGCAGAGGATAGATCCCGTGGAAGAGGTTAATGAAAGGGCATTGTCGAAGGGTAGGAGAGTTCAAATAGGCACCAGCATGAGTTCAGAAACAAAGGAGGCCATCATGCAGGTCTTGATGATCAACCAGGCATTTTTCACCTGGAAGCTAAAGGACATCCCTCGGATTGATCCCAATGTGATCACCCACAAACTTAATGTGGATCTAGCCTACAAGCTGATTAGGCAGAAGTTACGTAGGCATGCGTTCGATAGGAGAAAGTTCATTTCTGAGGAGGTTGACAAGGTATTGAAGGCAGGTACGATCCGAGAGGTCGAATTACCCAGAATGGCTCACCAATGTAGTTCTAGTAAAAAAAAGTTGGGGAAGCTGTGAATGTGCGTAGACTTTACAGATCTTAATAAGGCATATCCAAATGATACATTGTAATGGCTTCAACACTGGATTAGCCGTCAATAGTATTTTTCAATAGTGAATAGTATTTTTCAGGCCAAAAAGTATACCCGAAAGTCAAAAATATTTTACTGGACCATCAGAAAGTATTGGTTATTATGAGTCCATGGTTGAAATTTGAAGTGAAATCGAGGTCAAATGGGCCTCGAAAAGTAAAAAATATTAAAAAAGTAGCGACTCAATTTCAGTGGTAGGGAAGGTAACTTGGTTTTGTGTAATTTTTAAAAATAGTAAACGAACTCCAAATATTGCTAGATTTTACAGGTCTTCATGAATTTTTATATAGAATATTTTGGTAACGAGAATTAAATTTTTCTGTGACACCGGTAGTTATCGAATCGAACTGATAAATTTAAATCGGACCGATAATGAACTCCAATTGAATCAAAAATTTGTGTCCCACCTATTTTTGATGTGATAAAATTATAGAATCAATTTTAAAATGAATAGGAGCTTTGAAAGTGAGAGAAAAAGTTTCGGGAGTTAAAGTTGTAAAATTATGGATAAATAAATAAATAAATATATATATATATATATATGTAAAAAAAAAAGAAAAAAGAAAAAAGGCAACCGACTTTGGCCACAAATGGCCATAGAAATTTGGTAAAAGAAAAGAGATAAGAAAGTAAAGAAATAAAAGTAAAGGAAAAAAATGCAATGCGATGGACGAAGACATAAAGGAAGAAAAAGAAAAGGAGGAACCGGCGACCACCGGCCGCACCTCCCACCGGCCACCACCACGACAGCGATGATTGATATGCCATCTCCCTCTTATCGGCATCCGACACCATAGTGGCGGTTCGATCGTTCGATTTCTCTCTTCTTTCTTTCGATCAATTTTTCTTATTTTTTCGGCGATCTACGACAGTGGCGATGATTCTATTACCACCGGCTGACTCCAAGCAGTGGGGCGAGTCTTCTAGTATACTCCATCACCCCTCAAATGCCGACGATCGACATATCGAAGATGGGTTTGGTGGGTTACTCAAGTCCAAATTTTGGCCAACCATGATAGCATTTGAGTGCGTGACCACCGAAAAAGGAATCAAGGGATCCTGATCTACAAGGTAGTAGTGTCGGATTGTCACCGGTGAGATTTCGGCGAGCCTCCGACGATGCTCCGAAAATCGATCCGGCGAGCAAATCATTAAGCAAATCAGAGCGAATTCAATCGTTAAGGTATGTGACTACAAAATCTTTTAATTTTTTCATAATTTTTTTAATTTTTTCTTTCAATTTATTAAGAAAAAATATTGAATTATTGAGTAAAATTTGAAATTAATGTTATAATTGTTCAATTAGATTTTAATTAAGCTTAGTATAATGTGTAAATTGAGTTAAGGAAATTTATTAAGCAATTTCCTATATGAGCCAAAATTTTCTTGTAAATGAAATAAATTATATGTTATGTAATTGGATGAAATTGAGCTTTAATTTGATAGGGACTATGAAATAATGCATCCATAAATTTTATTTGGAATTAATTGAATATTTTTAAAATATTTATTGGATAATAAAATTAATGAAATTAGTGAATTTTTAGTAATTATGTCTTAAAATGGTAATAGGCATAAAATTAAATTATCCATGAATTTTTAGAAAAAATATAAAAATTATTAGAGAAATTGTAAGTTGAATATTGGTGTATGTGCTAAGTGTAAATGAAGAATTATTGTGAAACAATTCATAAGGAAAGTGAAAAATAATAGTAATTGTACAATAATATACATATAAATTTCTAAGAGTTTATATGAATTATTAGAACATTTTGGAATATAATATGGAATATGTTTAATTAAAAATATTGAATTATTGTGAAATAATTCAATAAACAATTAAGAGATGGCAAATTAATATGAATTAAACTACTCCTGTATAAAAGAAAAGAAGAAGCCAATTAATGCAATTCTGAAAAATGAAATAATAAATTATAATAATATAATTCATAATTGTTAAAAAATTTACGAAATAAATGATTGACTAATTTATCAAAATAAATTAGTCCATACAAAGGAAAAAATATTAAAGGGGTAAATTATTATAAAATAATTCACAACCGAATAAAAGATGGCATATCCGAATAACTGAATTTTCGGACTGAAAAAGAGTAAAAGATTGTTAAAAAAAATCAATTATCAAATTATTAGGAAAATAATTCACAAAGTGTAAAAGAAAAAAAAAATAAGAAATAGGGAATTACAACAATATAATTCACCAAGCGTATAAAAGTATTGAAAGAATATTTGACTAAAAGTAAGTGATTTGAAAAGTTATATGTTCGAAAAATATAAAATGTTCAGATTGAATTATTGTAAAATAATTCACAAAAAATGATCAAAAATACAAAGTAATGAAAAAGAAAAAGTAAATGAAAAGAAAAAGTTACTGTATAGTCAATAAGACTATAAAAGTGTGATTGACAAAAATATATTATTTTTTAAGTAAAAGAAAAGAAATTAAAATTATTGAAAGTTTGAAAATCATTTCGAAAGTTTTGACTGTTTTTGCCTTTAGCAATAGTTAGGTAGTGATATTCTTATTCAGGATATAATTGGCTAGCCATAGGGACACCCTAATGAAAGTGAATTTGTTTTCTGCTCTGTGAGACTTGATCTTTTGGAATCATTTATCTATTTGTTCAGTGGGGCATTTGGATCCATGTCCCTTATATCCTTTTTGAGAGTCCTATCATATTGTATTAGGGGCACATTGAAAAGAATAAATCAGAAGTGGTCATAAATGAAAAGGACTTGATTGAAAGAAAATAAAAACTTTAGGATAAAATTGAAATTGTTCCCAAAGGTTTATAATTAAATAAGCAAAAATGAAAAGAAAATATTTTATAAGGATAATATGATAATTATTGTTTATCCAGTATAAAAATAAATCTTTGTAAATGAAATGAATTAAAATAAAATATTTATGAAAAGATCCATGAGAATTAATTAGTAATCTGTGTACCAATTATTATTTAAAAAAAAGTTTAAAAAATAGTGCTAATTATGTATTTAAAATAAAAAATAACAATATTGTATTTAAGTGTCAAAAAATGACTAAGTAATAAAATTTTCAAAGTAAAGGTTAAATAAAAATTAAAATGATCAAAAGATAAATGATTGTTCAATTAAAATAAAATAGGTAATAATTCTAAAATAAGTACATAAAAAGGTTCATTTGTAAAAAGAAAGGAAAATAAAAATTTGTATGCTAAGTGTTCCAAAATAATTACATCATTTTGCATTAAAGATTACAAGCCTTCGAATTTGTAATGGGATAATTAGTCAAAAGATCAAAGTGAATTAAAAGAATAAATAGTGAAAATTGTATTTAAATTACATAATGGAGCATTGAACAGAAAAAAATATCATTAAAGACACGAGCACCAATGTTTGTTGAATGATAAATATTGTTATGTCTGGATAATGTCAGTAAGTAATTTATAAATGACCATCATTGATATGTGATTGATTGCCTATAATGTATATTGCTATCTGATATGATTTTTGTACCTCTAAAAGACTGTGTGGATTGTTTGAATTTTTCAGGAGGCTAGTAAGTTCTAGCCGTTGTGCTGCCAAAATTTCGTAAATTGAATAGTGATATTAAATTGTATCTAAATTGTTTGACAGTGATTGAAGTTTGAAGAAAAAAAATTTTACCATTTACCGTTAAATTTTGCATCAAAAAATACTGTTCTGATAAGGGTGTTGAACACATACCCCTTGCTTAGCATAGATCAACTGGCAGATGCCACTCCTGCCTATGCCATTTACTCCCTCCTCGATGTATATGCTGGATACCACCAAATTATGATGTTGTTGGATCAGGAAAAAACTATTTTCATCACAGACGATGGAACCTTCTGTTACAAAGCCATACCATTTAGACTAAAGAATACAGATGCCATATATCAGCGTTTGATGAACAGAATTTTCAAAAATCAGATCGGACAGAATGTGAAAGTCTGTATGGATGATATGATCATCAAAGCAAAATTCCTTAAGAACACCCTACCGATCTGGCGAAGGATTTTTCCACATTGAACAAATTTTGGATAAAACTCAATCCTGAAAAATACATCTTCGGGGTGCCATCGAGAAAATTTTTGGACTTCATGGTCTCTCAAAAGGGCATTAAAGCCAATCTAGATAAAATAAAGGTCATCCTGGAGATGCAATATCCTAGAAGCGTGAAAGATATTAAAAAACTAAACGGCAAAATCACAGCCCTCAAAAGATTCATCTCCTCTTCAGCCAAGCATTACACTCCCTTCTTCAAAAAGTTAAGGAAGAATGAAGCTTCCAGCTGGGGAGTGAATTATAGTAAGCTTTTGATGAATTGAAGAAATTTCTCACTAACCCACCACTACTTAGTTGACTGCTTTCAGGTAAGAATTTATACCTTTACTTGTCAACTTCTAATGAGGCTGTTGCAGGTGTTCTGATTAAGGAAGAAGGAATCCAACAGCTACCCATATATTATGTGAGCTAGGTGCTTAGGGGTCCATAGTTGAGGAAAGGTCCAGTTGAGCAACTCAACATTGCCCTCATGATATGCATGAGAAAACTAAGGCAGTACTTCAAAGTGCACACAATAGTGATCCGTTTGGGTCAGCAGATTAGAAAAATTCAAACTTTGAACCCGGAGAAAAAAATGGTAGGATAGGCAATCAAGCTCCAATCGTGGAACGTGTGGTATGAGCCCAGAAAGGTAATAACGGCCCAGGCTTTGGTGGAATTTGTTGCTGAGTTCACTGGCGAAGAAGTGACTGATCATCCCCAACATCCATGATGGGATATGACTGTCGATGGAGCCATGAATGACACTCGAGGAGGTGTAGGCATCATAATAACAAGCCCCTTGGGTATTGTCATAAGGTACGCAATAAAACTCAGCTTTAAATTTTTGCATAATGTGGGAGAGTATGAGGCACTTCTTCAAGGCTTGAGACTGCTCCATGCCATCCGACCGGAGTCGATCACCATCAAGAGCGATTCTGAGCTCGTAACCAGCCTAATCTTAGGCACTTACGAAGCAAGAGAGACCAACATAATTCAGTACCTGGCAAAGGTCAAGGCCGTACTCATGAAGTTGGAAGATTCTAGATCAGAGTGGATCCTACAGATGACGAGCGATCAAACAACAATTGCCGATTGGCTTGCAAAGATGTCTGCCTCCGAGCAAAGAGTGATAGAAGAAATCATCACGGTTGTCGTCCAAGTGTCCTCATCCTTAGACGAACTAGAGATGATGGAGATTGAGCCAACACAAGATACATGAATGGGCTCCATCAAGCGGTACCTACAAACAGGGCAACTATTTGAAGAAAAATTCAAAGCCCAAAAGGTATCAGGCAAATCTTTAAATTATTTTGTTATTAACAGTGATCTTTACAAAAAAGCTTTTAGTCACCCTTAGCTCAAATGCGTGGTGGAGGAGGATGGAGACTATATCTTAAAAGAAATCCACAAAGGCATTTGTGGGGTATACGAAGCTGGCAGGGCCATGGCGAGAAAAGTACTCCAAATCGGATACTTTTGGCTGAGTATCTTCAAAGATGCCCAGAAAAAAGTGAGAAAATGTCAACAATGCCAGATCCATGGAAGAGTTATTAGACAACTAGCAGTAGACCAGCAACGGATCGGGGTTGCTTGGCCGTTTGACCAGTGGGGCCTTGACATTCTAGGACCCTTTCCCTAAGGAAAAAGGCAAATGAAGTTTCTCATTATAGCCGTCGACCATTTCTTCAAATGGATTGAGGCATAACCTTTAGCGATAATCACAGTAGAGAGGGTTAGAAATTTTACCTCGAAGAACATCATTTGCAAGTATGGCTTGCCCAGTGTTTTTATTGCAGATAATGGCAAGCAGTTCGACAGTTCCATTTTAAGAAACTTTTGCCAAGATCTCAACATCAACCTCAAGTTCAACTCAGTCACCCACCTACAAAGCAATGGGATGACCGAGATCTCTAATAAAATAATCCTAAAAGGGCTAAAGAAACGGCTCAACGAGGCAAAAGCAACTGGACTGAAGAACTGCAAAATGTCCTATGGTCTTATAGGACTTTTTCAAGAGCTGGCACTCACCAAATGCTATTTTCTCTTGTCTATGTCTCCGAGGCAATGATAGCTGTAGAAATCGGCCTCCCATCCTATCGATCCACATTTTATTCCTATCGGATGAATATCCAAGAAAGATGCCAAGATCTAAACCTGGTAGAAGAGAGGAGAGAAGACACTTATGCAAAAATTGCTACCTATAAACAAAGGGTTGCCAGATACCATAACACAAAAGTAAGGCCAAGAGCCTTCAACGTGGGTGATCTAGTACTCAAAAGAGCGGATATAGATGCAGGGAATGCCAGAGTTAGGAAGCTAATACCAAATTGAGAAGGGCCTTATAAAATCTCTAAGGTTTTAAGCTCTAGTACATATAAGCTCAGAACCCTAGAAGGGTCGGACGTCCCCAAAAGTTGGAACATTGAAGTACTCAAGCAGTACCATATGTAATCTTGTACCAAAAATTGAATTCAATAAACAAAAAAATTACTTTATATCTCCAAAAAAGGTTTGTTTACAATGACTTGTTCCCTAGGTTCGACATTTATTTGTAGGTTATCTATTTTATTCCAATCGATGAAAATTTTGATTAGCACTATTGATCCCCGACCGATGAAAATCTTGATTAACGACTTTATTAATCCTTGATCGATGTGCATCCCGATTGGAGCATCAGATTTCTTGATTAGTGTATTTATTTAGGTTTTTTGAGACCGATGATTTCAGTTGAGACAATTAACTTCGATCGATGATTAGTACAACTTATTTGCTAGGATCGACGTCCATCCCGAGCCCAAAATACAAAAGCTAAAGTTCATCCATCTATAAGTTTATCTAGGATTGATATAGCTTATCCATTAGGCTCAACGTCTATGCTGAGCCCAAAATGCAAAAGCTGAAATCCATTTATTTATGGGTCAAGTTCGTCTGCTAGGTTCGATGTCAATCCTAAATAGAAAATGCGAGATGCATCTGTCCAATCTCTACTGACACATCCGTTAGGTTCGACGTCAATTCCAAAACAAAAATGCGAGGGTCAAAAATTGAATTAACAATCTCTCCTGGGTTAAGTGTTATGCAACTATCATGAGTTGGAACACAAATTAAAACGTGGACTTGATGTATAAAATTACTCACCAATATTCAAGTAAATGCGGGACTGAAAATTCATTCGCCACACTTGGCTTTCATCGCCTAATCTTAAAGTCTAAGTCATAACTCACGCCAGACTGACTAGTTATATTTTTCCAATCAGATTGGGCAAATTTATCACTAATTTTAAGAGTTATTTACTGCAAAGCTTTTAAAGCTTTTTCACATTCTGGGAGTATTTTTATTAGACGTTATGAGAATTCATACTTAAAATGAAAATTGCATTATATTGAGAAGTTGCAATTGGAAGAAAAATTATATTGCATTCAAATAAAAATTGTACAGGTTACATTATATCACAAACTTTACAAGAGAAGAAAAGAAAAACCTATGTATCTATGTTTAAAAATTCTACAGTAGCAGGAGCCTCGATCGGATTGGCAGCAGGTTATATGATCGGATTAACAACAGGCTTTGCCTCTACCTGAGCAAGAGGCTGGGAAGACTCCACGGCCACTTTAGGAGTAGACTCTGTTGGCAAAAAGGCAACAACTTTAGGCTCAACCAGTGTGCAAGGGTGCGGTTGGGATGACGTGGGGTCTTGAGGAGCCTCCTTTTCATCATCACTAGGAGGAGGGTTGGGTAGACTTCTTGGGTCCTCCATCCAATCAAGCTCAGTTTCAAGAAAGCACTGCTCAACTGCATCAATCAATCGAGTTAATAGCCTCCCTTGGGCCTCTTCTAACTGATCTAAAAGCTCATTTCTCTAGGTGGCGAGTTCATCTGTAACTTTTTACCCCACGCCACCTCTTTTTCTACCAAGGCATTCTGCAGGGAATCCCACTCGCCTTGAAAAGGGTCATGTTCTGACAAAGCCTTATCCCTGACCGCATTGGCTTTAGTGCACTCTGTAAAAAGATGTTTGCATTTAGCACTAAGCTTAGCTGCCTCGCCTTTAAATTTTTTACACTAATCGCTGTCCACAATAAGGCACGTGACATCTCCCTTTAGATGATCGACTTCATTCTGCTGAGATTTAAGGTTTTGAGCTTATCGGGCCACCTCCCTCTTCAATTTATCCACCTCCAATTGAAGGAAGGCTGACTCTTTTCTGAAGGCATCGTAATTCGCATCTGCCTCCCTTCGCTATCGGACGACATCCTCCTATTTTGACCTTAGGAAGTTTGCCATCCCGTGGAGATGCAAGCCTCTCTTTATTATCTACAAGGAAAAATGAGAAAGAAAGACAAGTTAGGGTAGAAAGGAAAAAGCATATGTCAGATGTATTCAAACAAGAAGGAGGATATAAACTTTACCTCTAAACCCTATTGTTGAAACAAACTACACTCTTTGGAGAGTGAGTTGGGTTCACTGATCGCCTTGTAGTTGCCTTCTTGAAGAAGACCCTGGCAGATAAAGCTAGACATGGCCTTGTTGCTCACAAATTGATCATTGCCAAAGTACTCCTTCAGTACCTCATCCAAAGACGGAGTCCGTCTCTCAAGAATTCTTCTTGTAGCTCATCGGATGGACTCATCCTGGGCAGGTTCCTTGCCTTTTGTAGTAACTCATGGATCCACTATAGCGACTAGATCCGTAGCTTTTTTTAGAGCCACCTCTTCAACCCGTTTCTTCGTAGCCTCATAAAGCTCAGCGGCTTTCCTTTAGGTGCCTTCCTTTAGAAGTGGGATGCTAACTGAAATGGCAATAGGCGATTGCTCATCTGAGTTAGACTCATCAATTAGCCATTGCAATTGCCTTTCTGGAGCCCGACCGTCCATACATCTCGAGGAGTAGGAGCCGAGATATGTAATGCTAGGCAGGAGATGGATGTAGCAACAAGAACAGTAGTTAGGGAAGGGTCACTTGTTAGAGATTTTTGGAGCTTGAACTTCTGAGGAAAGTACGAGCTTCCTCTTTTTTGTCTTTCGTTCCTCCTTCATGGCTTGTTCGGCTTCCCTCATTGCCTTAGCCCGATTGGCTAGCTGCTTAGCAACATCATCTCTTTTGGCCATTATGCCTACAGCTGTATCATAGATATAAAATAAGATAAGTATCTTCTTCACCTAATTCATATTTGATACACATGCAATGCGTGATTGTCAATATATGCTTTCCCCCTCACTCCAATTATAATGCTTATGTTTTGCATCTTTGCTAGCATCAGAGGTTAAGGATCCCAACAACATCCCCAAGAGATAATTAGAGTTGTAGGTTTTTTCTTGTCTTGCCATAGCGTTCATTAGTTTTTTGATATCGCTCTTGTACATAAATTGATCGGAAGCTTGATCTTTTAGAACGGTTGCTCCTTTCAATCGGATTAGTGGAACTCTAAACCCACCGATCATCCCCACCAAAAAGTATCTTTTTTTAAAGCCTTTTATGGAGGATGGGACAACGAATAACTTTTTCTGCGGTGGGCTTGTAAAATAATACTCCATCCCATAACTCCGACTTGAAATATAAAAAAAGTGGGTGAAAGGTCTAGGATTGGAGCCATCGCCTCTATTTTACAGAGGATCTTAAAGCAAGCTACCGCTCTCTACTCGTTCGAATGCAGTTAGTTCGGAGCAATTTCATAACCTTTAAGAATTGCTACCTCAAATGCACCAAAGAAAATCTTCATTCCTACGTCCAAGCTCCAAAGATGGCAAATGAATCATTCATTCTTATCATGGTTGAAAGGTTCTTCTGTCATCGCCATGAAATTTAGGCAAGCCATCATGGACACCTCTGCAGGGAGATCGTACCTTAAAGGGATCTTAGCCACTTCCTCCTCTATTAATTTAGAAGGTTGAGTTATAGCCTCACGTCCCTTGTATTCCACAATGAATCTCCTGTCTATTGATTAGCTGTTGCTAGAAGCCATCTTTGGTGGAGGGGAAGAAGTAAAGAATGTGATGAATGAGAAAAATCAAAGGCAGGTAAACAAGTATTATTTACTTACTTGGGTAATCTCGTAGAAACTCTAAGAAATCTTCGAAATCTGAAAGCAAAGAATTATTGCTAGAGTTTCAAAGAACAAAGGTTCGCGAAAAAAATTTGGCAGAATTTTAATAAGAATCGCTGAAAAATGAAGAAAAATCGCCCTGAACTTACCTATTTATGGGTAGAAAACTTTTGAAATACTCCAAATGCCTCTCCACAGGATGGCCACCACGTGTCTTCAAAGCATTATTATATTACAGAGAACAAAATGCCACCCTCGACGTGCATGCACAGCATTGAATGCAGAGACAATTGTCTTAATTGGACAGATGCATCTATTGAGATGAGCACCTTCTAAAATTCAAAAATCCCATCGAAAAATAGAATTCGCCCAATTGGACTCTTTGGAGGGGAGACAAGTGATAATCATGGAAAAAATATTTTCCAAGACCTAAACAGTTGGCCCAATAGCACTTGACGGGACAGGGGCCGTGCAACGTCCGATTGAACTGATGGGACAGCATGTCCTATCAGTCCACTGACACAAGTCAGCATCCATACCTTTCATCCATTCCCTATCATTTTGCCGCTCACATGCTCCAACTGCCAGTTATCACTTTTCAAGTACTCAAGTACACCTCCTTTATCTCCTATAAAAAGTCTAACATACAGTGGCTCAGATATTTAACATTTGAGACTCTTTCTCTCTAGAAAGCTACTAATTTAAGCTTCGGAGTGCTTATGCCTGATCTGATCGGAATCTACAATTGCCAACTCTCTTTTTTCAAATAAGGACATTCCACGTCTTATCATAATTAAGAATTTCATTCTAACATAAAATGCACCTAAAGTTTTTCTTAAAGTGTTTAAATACCTTAACTTTTTTTTTATTAAAAATAAATGTGGCACTGACGTGTCAATGGCATGGCGTATTTTTTCATATGTGGATGTTTCATTACCACTGTTAACTCAAAGTTGATGAAAGTTTGATCTAAAAGCATTTTAGTACCTTTTTTTATTAGTGTCAAAGGTATTTTTGTTTTGTAATTAACTATAAAGGCATTTTAATACTCCGGAGACAAAGTTAGTAACAGTTTAGTATTTTTTTTTCAATTTCAGAATTAAGGTTTAGAGTTTTAAAATTTAGCATTTATTAAAATTTATCAATTAAGGTTTACAGGTTTAGGATTTAAAATTTACTATTTAGGATTCAGCATCTGCAGTTGAGGGTCTGCATTTATCATTTTAAATTTAGGGTTCAGATTTTTAAGAGTCAGGGTTTATCATTTATGGTTTAGCATTTATATTTATGGTTTTGGATTTAGATTTTTAGAATTTTAGGGTTCAGAATATTATGATTTTCTAGAGTTTATTTATTAGAATTTAGATTTTTAGGGTTTAGCAAATAAAATGTAGATTTTGAGCATTTAATTTTCAAGATTTAGCATTTAAAGTCTAGATTTTAAGGACTTAACTTTTCAGGGTTTAGCATTTAAAGTTTAGATTTTGAGGATTTAAATTTTCAGAGTTTACCATTTAAGGTTTAGATTTTGAGGATTTTGGTATTTAAAAATAATAAAAATTAACATATATAAATGCTACTTTTGAAAAAATATACTCTATCCGTTTCAAAATATTTAATGTTAGAGAATAATTTACAGTATTTAATAATAATAAATACTTCATAACTTAAAAACCTTATTATTTTTATATTAATTGTGTATTATAATTAATATAGGCTGAAAATTATTTTTTATAAAGGCAACTTAAATAAGGATATATTTGGTAAAAATTAATTAATATGTCTTGATTATATCAAAAAATTATATATTATGAAATAAAAAAATTTTCTTTAAACGATACTATGTATTTTGAAATAGAGAGTATATTTTTATAATTAATAATTGTATGCATTTATTTTGAAAGATAGTTATTATGCCTTTTTTGAAAAATGTAACCATTAATGAAAATTTTAGAGAATTTAAAAAAAATGAAATGCTTTAAATTAGTGAATACTTTTTTCATGCTATTAATAATTTTTAACATATGTACCTTTAGTAAGACCCGTAAAACAATAACTGAAGTTAACGGATTGAATAGAACCTTTTATTTTTTATTTTGGCTTATCCTTGATAGTAAAGTCATTAATCAACTATGTCAACAAGGGGGTCGATGGGGGGTGATGAATGCTCAAAAATGTTAATAAACTAACCAAAAAAAAAAAAACAGAAAGCAAACAAGTT
Source organism: Excoecaria agallocha (assembly GCA_037975025.1). Classification (NCBI taxonomy): domain Eukaryota; kingdom Viridiplantae; phylum Streptophyta; class Magnoliopsida; order Malpighiales; family Euphorbiaceae; genus Excoecaria; species Excoecaria agallocha. Next base: position 77,853,358 of record CM075807.1, read on the forward strand.
TACTCTGCACCGGCGTATACCGTGAGGTTATATATATATATATATATATATATCGAACAGTGCGGATGAGCATGGATTATAAGCACCGACTGCCACTACACACCTTAAAAATTTGCACATCCAAATCTTTAATCGATTAGTAACTTAATTACACACTTATTTGCAGGTGGTATTGTCGGAGGAGGAAGCACGGGGCAGGTCCACTGACAGTCGGTGCTTGAAGTTTTACCGGCCAAGCGGGTGTCCTACTTTTCTGGACTTCCACAGCAAATAGAGCACGGTTGAATTGCTTACACCTGGAGGTTGCACCGACGGTATTACCTGACCTGGTGATACGGATAGCAAAATCTGAGGTCCAAACTTTAGGCCATACATGATCACAACCTCATAGCTTTCACTTTCTTCACTAAGATAAGATTATTGGATTTATGTTTAATACTTTCTTTTTTTTGTTCATAGATGTTAGTATCATTCTTGTCAGCAATAAAAAGAAATATTGACCAATTGATTAAAAAATACTCGTAAATTAATTAAATTATTTGTCATCATAAATCTTCTTAATTTTTCAATTTACTAAAAGAACAATTAAAATGAAAAATAAAAAAAAAGTTAATAATGACCCTTTGGACGGGAAAAATATTATATGGCAAAAAGTACTCGCAACATTATGAATTTTTTAAGTTTTTGTTATTAAACTTCTAAACATTTATTTCGCAGTATTAAACTTAAATTTTTATTTTTATAAGATATATATCATCATATATCAAAAAAAGTAAAAATAAAATACTTTTCGAAATGCATATCGGTTAACATCTAAATCGCTCACATTTGCATCACTGTTATAGTTTTCAGCTACATCTCGTAAGTTTCGGGATGAAAACTTTAAATCACGAGCTAAAAGCCTCACTAAAAAGAAGAGAAAATGTGCACGAAGAAAAACTGACAAAGTTTTGGTATTAGATTTTTTTTTTTTTTTTGCATCCTAAATGCAGAATTTTGGCCCTTTTATAGGGTTTCAATTAAGGTAACATAAATTACTTTAATTGGCATTAATACAAAAATAGCAGTTAGAATAACTAAATTCAGGAAATAATATTCTAATTAATGTGTCAGTTTTCTAATTCAAATTAGGGAATTATCCACATTAACTCACACTTAAATGACAGATTCCCTAATTAAGGAAAATTTCAATTCGGAACTAATTTCATATGTATTATTTTCTATTCCGATATTTTTTCATTCATATGGGGATTAATTTCTCATTTCGTAAGTCATGGGCACATCCCAAACTCCTTCATCTCCCACTCGCATATAACAAAATAATTTTCAATCATTCTTTCCTATCATATAGGTAGATAGATCGTGTAACCGGCATACATTAAGAACACTAATGCTATACACCTGTTAGGGATATATAACGTCTCAAGAAACAAGATCTTTTCACAATTGTATGCCAAAATCCTATTTTCCTCACATTCATTGTTTTATCTCATGATCTCATAAAAATAATTTTCGTATTTACTATTGTATCACTACTTATAAAAATTGCAATTGGTATACCGATGAATTACAAAACCGTCAAATGTGATTGAAAAATATTTTTCCCTTTTATTATATGTCATCTATCATAATCCAACTCATTTTTCTAGTTAGATTCATCGGATCGAAATTTTTTCATGACTTTTTGGAGACTAACTAAGCTAGTCACACTAAACTATACTTTTAATATAAGTTAAGATTTTTTAGGGTCGAAAGATAGGATCTCATACTAGGAAAAAATTGAGATAATTCACATAAGATTCTCTTCCATTGGTCAACTTAAGCACACTTGGTATGATGCATGTACTATGGTGTTCTCTCCTTTGATTTAAAGGAGCACATATCTGATTATTATTCAATACCATACAGAAGCATAAGGTTGCAATTCACCAAAGCATCCAACTTTAGTCCACTTTCTTCATGACTAATCTTCTCGAGAGATCCCTTGAAATCTTAACTCTAAGTATATAATCTACTTGACCCATATCCTTCATCTCAAAGTTAGATGATAACCAATCTTTGATTAGATTTACGTATTCTTTATCATTTCCTTCTATAAGTATGTCATCTATGATCGGAAAAATATTGAATAAAAACAAAAGAACTAGAAAAAGTACGTAAAAACTTAAAACTAATGAGCTCTCCTAGTTAATTATGTTGTTTTGGTGTTTGAGTCTTCTATTTATAGGCAAAATAAGTCATAGAATTCTTATAAACTTCCTCAATTAGAATAGAAAAAGAATCCTTCTTAAATTGAAAAATCCTTCGACATATCAGACTTCAAACTGCACGGCCAAGCAAAAATTTTCTTTATAAGATGCACTGTTGTGCATCCTTCCTTATAGGGGTGCACGACCACTTACGTTTCTTTCTCTTCCCATGCACTACAATGCATGGATAAAATTTTGAAATGCACGACCACTCATAGATACTAGTCTTCAAATGTACGACCACTCAAGGCTTCACTAGACTTCACGTAAAACTTCTTAACATAACTTTCCCAATTTCATAAATTTGGCCCAAATCGCCTAGTCTTTTTGTAATTAAGTTATTTTTCTTACAATTTAATCCTGAAACATACCAAAACTTATAATTAATTCCTAAAACACCAATGCAAACATTTAAACTATAAATTAACCAAAATTAAACCAAATTAACTAACTTAAACACCTAAAAACATACTAAAAATATTATATAATTCACACTTATCCAATACCCCATACTTAAACCTTGCTCGCCCTCGAGCAAATTAGTGTTGGGAATTAATTAGTTACATATATCACATGTGTTAGAGAGTATGCCCTAGAGCCCATGTAATAGGGATGTTTTTCATATGTATGAAATTTATATTCTTAATAAAAGGCATCATTCATTTATTAATGCTATGTTTAAATACATGAGTTTGTAAATCTTAAATTAATAAATGAAGTCCTAGATATTATAAACATAGTGCAAAGGCAATCATGAAGGTGTTCATGATATGAGATGACTATTGCATGCAAATGTGTTAATATCTAAATATCACTAGTCATAGAATTAACAAGATAGGACATTGTTAATTCGGACAAAATAGCACATGTTATGCTTCTTGAATGGTTCAAGTAGTGATTCTCATAACTGTGATTATAAAAGATAATCAAAGCTAATATGTGGATGCTTGTTAGAAGAACAAGTTCATTGGAGACCTACAAAGAGAATCCTCACATGGATATTAAATCTATGTCAATGAGGAATCTCTTCATAGCGGTTGTGCAAGTATCCTTAGACTTGAGATCACCAAAGTTATCTTAAGTAGCAAGTGGTATACTTTGACTCCATAACTGATTACTTCCAACTGGGAGTGAACATAGTTAGGAGATTGGGTATATCATGACCTACTTGAAGATAGTTGAGTGATTGACAAAGAATTCACCATCCCAGATTTAATAAGGAAAGTTATCTCGCATGATTCTATAATTGCCTTGTTTAGAGAATCTTTGGCCAGAGTAATATGCCAAGATGGATAGAGATCCATGGAGGGCATTTTGGGAATAATGGTTAAATTAATAGAACATACATAATTAGATTTATGTGAGTTGACAGAAATTCATACTCAGAATCTAATTGAGATAAGAGTGGTGAAAGGAGTGATGGTACGGTAACTATTTCTATGGAAGGGTATAGTCAAACCACTTGACTTTCCTGACATTTGGGTAGTCATGATGCCTAGCTAAAGGCCAATCATGACTTGTATAATGATGTATCAAGAATATCAATAGGGATTGATAAAATGATTTAAAAGAGTTTAAATCATGTGAGTTTTGAATAGAATTCACAATTACATATTATACTGCCAACATTGACATGAACCTAATAGGTCACACACATATAGAGAAAAGGATAAAATGGTAAAATGACAAGGATAATAATATTTGATATTACTATGGGGGTAGAGAAGTAAATAATATAATAATTAATTAAAGAGTTTAATTAATTATGATCAAGTAAAATTGTCCGCGGAACTTTTGAGAAATATTCTGTAAATTGGACCTAATTGAAATAATGTATTTCATGGTTAATTATTATTGGAATATAAATTTTATAGGACTACTATAAGTGTTATAGGACTGATATAATAATTAATAGGTCCATTGGAGGAATTATAAAGGGGTTAGAGGAAGGAAGCTGGTGTGGAAGCCCTCTAGAAGAGGGCCACATGCCAACCTCAAAACAGAAGGCATTAATGGCCTATTTCTTGGACCAAATTAATTTATATATGTTACATAAGTATTATGGAACCTAAATATTTAATTTGGTTGGATTTGGAATCCATTTGGGTAGTTAAATCCAATTAGTTGCACAAAGGGCCTAATTAGTGGGTTTTGTGCATAGTCTTTTATGAAAAGGTTTAAATTGGATTTAATTGAGCCCAAATGATTATAATTAATTCCAAAGGCCCAATTAATAATTCTCCAGCAATTTTAAAGTGTCCAATCTCATTTAGAAGTTGGAATTTTAACCTGACTATAAAAGTCCAACTAACGAGGAATTAGGGTTAAGTTGAAAAACACTTAAGAAAGACTTCTTATTCTTCTAATTCTCTCTCCTTTTTGCGCCACTTCCCTTGCTAGCTCTTGGAAATTTCGGCCACTCCTTGTTCTACACCAATTCTTTGGTTCAATTTATCATTCTTTGGTGTGGATTACTTATTGGAGGTGTTAGATTTTGGACACTGTGGTTTGCAACAAGCCGATGCAAAGTAAAATCAACTGTTCAACAAAAATCAAAGGTGATTTTTCTTATTCTCATCAATATGAATATTGTACATTCATGGCAAGATCAGTAACATTGGTTAAAAATTTTAAATTCTGCTTATGTATGAGATGCATGTAACCAATAAATTCCAACATGGTATCAGAGCCAAGTTTTGCCATGAATATATAATTCTATATTTTTCTGCGAAATAAGTTTTATTTTATTTTATTTTGAGTTATTTATTTCATGAACTTTAAAATATCAGATTTAATTGTTCATGAATGAGAAATATTGATTTCTGGTTGTAAGTGTGATCAAATAAATAAAACGGAAACAAAAAAATGATTCTTTTGAAGAATTGGAGTTAGGGTTTTTCGTGTGGACCTTATAATTTTAGGGGCTGTTCTAATTTGATTTTTTATAGATCCATTATAACATAATTTAGATGATATTTTATGTGTTTAATATGTGATATTAAGCCATATGATCGAACGAAATTAAAATCGAACATGTTTTGCATGAAAACTAGTTTAGTCGAAAAGTTCGATAAATTGGTGTTCTTCATGTGTTCTTGATATGTTCTTGGTGTGTTCTTGTTTAGAATGATTTTTAATCTTTTAAATCTGATATATCTGATATATTAAAGTGTTTTTAATTAATTGGATTAAATAAAATGGGCCTTAAATTAATTTGATTAATTTTAATTCATTAAAACCACTTAATGGGCTTAATTATGTTTACGAACTTAATTTAAATTAGTGAATGACTTGGTGGGCCCAAGGAGCTGATTTAAATTAAATATTATAAACAATAATTAAGTTTATTAATGGGTTTTAAGGGCTGGAGTGGGCTTGCCTCATTTCAAAAGTCCTAAATGGTCCAATAGACACAAAACTAGTTTGTGTGTGAACACATTTAGGGTTTCTTTTGGTGGGTTTCGGCCTACCCTTGATTTTAAGCCTAAAATTGATTCTTTTAATTATTTTAAATGATTAATTAATTAAATAATCAATTAATAATTAATTAATAATCACTTGGATTGATTATTAAGGTAAGAACACGTGCATGCAAAAGGGTTTTCTAAAATGAAAGTTTCCAAAATGAAAAAGTTTTCTAATTTGATCACATCATTAAATAACTCAAAAGTTTGTTTCAAGAGTTGAAACAAAGTTAGTAATCCATTTCTTTATGCATTAGAAATGCATATAAGGGTGTATGATTGGCATGATGGATAGTTATGGACAAGGCCCAATGTGATTGAGCATAATGCATGTTTTGGCGCAATGAGGACTTTCATGTCCCGGCCACTTGTTTTTGGTTTGTATTTCTTTTCAAGTTGTAATATGTACTTAGATTACTTAGATTAGAATTAGAAATAGAGATGGAGACCACTATCAAGGAGCAAGATGGGGCGGATGGAGATCCAACAAGCTTGAAGATAATGTAATTATTTTTCTTGTTTAAATCATGCATACTACCTAGGTGTGACCTTTTGATTTCCCTCTTGGTTCGGGGAAATCAATGTAGTGAAGTCCATAACTATACCATATTTGTATGCTTATATTTATGTGATAGATATAGGATGCATACCAATGTATGCCAACCATATATGATGATACTTAATTAACTAAAACCCTCAAACAAATACTAAGGTATATAAGCCTTCCATTAATTTGAGGAGAACCAGAGTTCTTTATAGTGTGGGTTGTTGACTACAGTCAAGCTCACATTATATCGAATATGTTCAAATCTAATTAAATGGGTCATCTTAGCTAGCCCATTAGCTTGTTGACCATAGTCAAGGCTAATGGTTCTAGAGGCAAGATTAGGGAATGCATAAACGATAAGCATGCATCAAGAGTTGATAACCTAATGATCCAATAGTTGTGTAGAGACACAATTGGTGTGGAGATACCTACCTTTCAAGGTTATGGAGTTTGGCTTGTTGACCACAGTCAAGGTCAAATTACATATCAAGGATTGGATATTGGCCTACTAGAAAAACCATCGGGTTATCTCAAATTATATAGTGAGGGCTATTAATTCGCAATAAAATAGTGGAAGTAAATGGATTAATTAAAGACCTTATTAATGCATACATATATATGAACATACTCTCATATCTTTTCTTTTTTACATCTAGGTCATCATCATGAGCATATCAAACATTAATATACGATCAATCTTGGATAACAAGCTGGTTGGCAACAACTATTCTGACTGGATTAGGCAAGTAAGAATTATTTTCAGAGCTAAAAAGATCCATTATGTCTTGGATAAAGATCTACCACCACTTCCATCAGATGATTCCATTGATGAGATCAAAGGCATTTATCGAAAATATATGGAGGATAGTGAAGCAGTAGCATGTTTGATGCTGGGTGCTATGTCCTCGGAGCTTTAGAAGTAACATGAGATGATGGATGCTAGAACCATCGTTTTGCATCTAGAGGAGCTTTATTCTTCTCAGGCTAGAACTGAGCAATATGAGATTGCTCGAGCTCTATTTAGCTACAAAATGGTGGAAGGCACTTCAGCTGCTACTCATGCATTGAAGATGTATGGGTATATTGAGCATTTGAGTAGACTTGGCTATGTTATGGATAATGATCTATACATAGATTTAATCTTGTACTCATTGGATCCAAGTTTGCACCTTTCATGCTTAACTTCAACATGAACAAGATCCAAGTATCCATTCCTGAGTTAATCAATATGCTCAAGATAGCTGATGGATCATTTAAGAAGGATCCAAAAAGTGCCATGGTTGTCACTTTTGCTAAAGGCAAGAAGCAGAAGAAGAAGAAGACAATCAAGGAACAGCCAAAGAATGGTGGGATCTCTAAGAAGAAGGTTGCCAAGAAAGAGAATCCCAAAGGAATTTGCTTCCATTGTGGAAAGGATGGTCATTGGAAGCGTAACTGCAAGGCCTATCTAGATTCTCTCAAAGAGAAGAAGCAAGCTGATGCTTCTACTTCAGGTATTCATATGATTGAAATTAATACTTATTCTATTGCTTCAAGACAATCATGGGTATTAGATACCGGATGTGGATCTCACTTATGTAATGATTTACAGGGGTTTAGAAGCTTTAGAAGAGTTGGAAAGGCAGAGATATGTTTGCAGTTAGCTACTGGACATAACATCTCTACAACAGTTGTGGGGACTTACTATTTGCCTCTTCCTAGTGGATTAGTACTGGAATTAAATAATTGTTATTATGTTCCAGCTTTGTCCAAAAGTATTATTTCTTTCAGTTGTTTGATGAACGATTATGATATTTCTTTAAAGGACAAATGTTGTTGCATTTTTAAGAACAATATATTTTATGCAAAAGCTATCATTGAGAATGGTATATTTGTTCTTGATTTAATTAAAGAAGTATATAATGTTGATACCAAGAGAATGAAACATGATAATTGAATACTTTATATTGATGGCATTATCGTTTAGGCCATATAAATGAAAACGCATGACCAAATTGCACAAGTTAGGTGATTTAGGATCATTTGATTATGAATCATTTGATACATGCGAATCTTATTTATTGGGAAAAATGACAAAAGCTCCCTTTACTGGTAAAAGAGAACGAGCTAAAATGGTTTTAGACTTAATACATTCAGATGTATGTGATCCAATGACTACACATGCCAGAGGAGGTTATTCCTACTTCATTACTTTATAGATGATTATTCCAGGTTTGGATACATCTATCTAATGAAATATAAATCAGAAGCATTTGAAAAGTTCAAAGAATTCAGAAATGAAGTAGAGAAACAACTTGGCAAAAGTATTAAAACACTTAGATCAGATCGAGGTGGAGAATACTTAAGCCAAAAGTTTCAGGATTATCTTAGAGATAATGGGATTTTATCTCAATGGACTCCACCATATACACCACAACACAATGGCATATCTGAAAGGAGAAATCGAACACTATTAGATATGGTTCTATCAATGATGAGCCGAGCAGACTTGCCTGAGTCCTTTTGGGGATATGCACTATAAGCTACTATTTATGTGTTAAACAGAGTTCTTAGTAAATCGGTTGATATTACTCCATATGAGATGTGGAATAACAAGAAACCCACACTTTCTCATATGAAAGTATGAGGTTGTCCTGCTTATGTGAAGAGGACAATGTCAGACAAACTGGATGTTAAGTCTGACAAATGTTTATTTGTGGGATATCCAAAAGAAACGTTTAGATATTATTTCTATCATCCCTTAGAATAAAAGGTGTTTGTTTCAAGGCATGTTGTCTTTTTGGAAAGAAAATTTCTCCTATGAGAGGACAGTGGGAGTAAAATTAAACTTGGCGAAGTTCAAGACCCACAAATAGAAGATGATCAATCGATTGAACCCGAAATTGAATTTCATAATGATGAGATTGCAGTTGAACCTGATTATACACAAAATCCTAAAAGATCTACTAGGATGCATTCTATCCTCGTGAGATATGGATTTCACATTGATTCAGATAGAGGCATAACTGTAGTAGAAGACAATGAGCCTACAAGCTATCAAGAAGTTTTGAACAATTCAAAATGTGATTTATGGCTTAAGGCTATGCAGTCTGAAATGGACTCCATGTATCAGAATAAAGTATGGACTTTAACTCAACCATCTGAAGGGATAAATCCCATAGGGTGTAAATGGGTCTTCAAAAAGAAGACCGACATGGAAGGTAATATAGTTACCTATAAAGCTCGCTTAGTAGCAAAAGGTTATCGTCAAAAAGAAGGTATTGACTATGACAAAACTTTTTCTCCTGTAGTGATGCTTAAGTCTATAAGAATACTTTTAGCCATTGCAGCTCATTATGATTATGAGATTTGGCAAATGGATGTGAAGACAGATTTCCTAAATGGAAATCTGACTGAAGATGTGTATATGATACAACCAAAAGGGTTCACATCAGGAAATGGTGAAAAGGTATGCAAGCTTTAAAGATCCATTTATGGATTGAAGCAAGCTTCTAGGAGCTGGAACATACGATTCAATGAGACAATCAAAGAGTTTGGTTTCTCACAGAATGAAGATGAACCTTTTGTGTATAAAAGGGTCAGTGGGAGTGCAATTGTCTTCCTAGTTCTATATGTGGATGACATATTGATCATGGAAAATGACATTTCTCTTCTCCAATCTGTTAAAATATGGTTATCCAAGCAATTCTCCATGAAAGACCTTGGAGAAGCATCCCATATTTTGGGAATAAGGATCTATAGGGATAGATCCAATAGGTTGCTAGGTCTTTCTTAAAGTACATATATAGATAAAGTATTGAAGAGGTTCAATATGGATCTCTCTAAGAAAGGGTTTATACCCATGGTGCATGGGAAACACCTTTCTAAGTTTATATGTCCGCAGACACTAGAGGATAGAGAGAGCATGAATAGAATACCATATACATCTGCAATTGATTCTATCATGTATGCTTTGTTATGTACACGTCCAGATGTAGCATTTGTTTTGAGTGTCACAAGCAAATTTCAATCCAATTTTAGAAAGGAACACTGGGCAGCTGTAAAGAATATTCTTAAGTACTTGAGAAGGACTAAGGATATATTCTTGGTATATGGAGAGGGCATTTTGGAAGTAAATGGGTATACAGATGCCACCTTCCAATTTGATAAAGATGACTGTAAATCACAGTCTGGTTATGTGTTCATAATGGGAGGAGGAGCAGTTAGTTGGAAGAGTTCCAAACAGGAAACAACAGCTGATTCCGCAACGGAAGCTGAGTACATTGCTGCTTTGGAAGCAGTCAAATAAGCGATTTGGATCAAAAGTTCATAACTAAACTAGGTGTGGTGCCTAGCATTGTTGATCCGATTCCTTTATATTGTGACAACAATGGAGCCATTGCGCAAGCACAGGAACCACGGTCTCATCAACGATCCAAGCATGTTCTCAGATGCTACCATCTCATAAGGGAAATAGTAGCTAGAAATGATGTGAAAATAGAAAGGGTTCCCACATATGACAATGTGGTGGATCCCCTCACTAAAGCACTTTCCCAGTTTAAACATGATCACCATATAAATAGCATGGGTCTGAGATATATGAGTGATTGGCTCTAGTGTAAGTGGGAGATTGTTAGAGAGTATGCCCTAGAGCCCATGTAATAGGGATGTTTTTCATATGTATGAAATTTATATTCTTAATAAAAGGCATCATTCATTTATTGATGCTATGTTTAAATACATGAGTTTGTAAATCTTAAATTAATAAATGAAGTCCTAGATATTATAAACACAGTACAAAGGCAATCATGAAGGTGTTCATGATATGAGATGACTATTGCATGCAAATGTGTTAATATCTAAATATCCCTTGTCATAGAATTAACAAGATAGGACATTGCTAAGTCGGATAGACTAGCACATGTTATGCTTCTTGAATGGTTCAAGAGTGGTTCTCATAACTGTGATTATGGAAGATAATCAAAGCTAATATATGGATGCTTGTTAGAAGAACAAGTTCATTGGAGACCTACAAAGAGAATCCTCACATGGATATTAAATCTATGTCAATGAGGAATCTCTTCATAGCGGTTGTGCAAGTATCTTTAGACTTGAGATCATCAAAGTTATCTTAAGTAGCAAGTGGTATACTTTGACTCCATATCTGATTACTTCCAACTGGTAGTGAACATAGTTAGGAGATTGGGTATATCATGACCTACTTGAAGATAGTTGAGTGATTGATAAAGAATTCACCATCCCAGATTTAATAAGGGAAGTTATCTCGCATGATTCTATAATTGCCTTGTTCAGAGAACCTCTGGCCAGAGTAATATGCCAAGATGGATAGAGATCCATTGAGGGCATTTTGGGAACAATGGTTAAATTAATAGAAAATACATAATTAGATTTATATGAGTTGACAGAAATTCATACTCATAATCTAATTGAGATAAGAGTGGTGAAAGGAGTGATTGCACGATAAATTTTCTATAGAAGGGTATAGTCAAACCACTTGATTTTCCTGAAATTTGGATAGTCATGATGCCTAGCTAGAGACCAATCATGACTTGTATAATGATGTATCAAGAATATCAATAAGGATTGATAAAATGATTTAAAGGAGTTTAAATCATGTGAGTTTTGAATAGAATTTATAATTACATATTATACTGCCAACATGGACAGGAACCCAATAGGTCACATACATATAGAGAAAAGGATAAAATGGTAAAATGACAAGGATAATAATATTTGATATTATTATGGGGGTAGAGAAGTGAATAAGATAATAATTAATTAAAGAGTTTAATTAATGATGATCAAGTAAAATTATCCGCGAAACTTTTGAGAAATATTCTGTAAATTGGACCTAATTAAAATAATGTATTTCATGGTTAATTATTATTGGACTATAAATTTTATAGGACTATTATAAGTATTATAGGACTGATATAATAATTAATAGGTCCATTGGAGGAATTATAAAGGGGCCAGAGGAAGGAAGCTGGTGTGGAAGCCCTCCAGAAGAGGGCCACATGCCAACCTCAAAACAAAAGGCCTTAATGGCCTATTTCTTGGACCAAATTAATTTATATATGTTACATAAATATTATGGAACCTACATATTTAATTTGGTTGGATTTGGAATCCATTTAGGTAGTTAAATCCAATTAGTTGCACAAATAGCCTAATTAGTGGGTTTTGTGTATAGTCTTTTATGAAAAGGTTTAAATTTGATTTAATTAAGCCCAAATGATTATAATTAATTCCAGAGGCCCAATTAATAATTCTCCAGCAATTTTAAAGAGCCCAATCTCATTTAGAAGTTGGAATTTTAATCTGACTATAAAAGTCCAACTAATGAGGAATTAGGGTTAAGTTATAAAACACTTAAGAAAGACTTCTTATTCTTCTAATTCTCTCTCCTTTTTGCGCCACTTCCCTTGCTAGCTCTTGGGAATTTCGGCCACTCCTTGTTCTACACCAATTAGTTGGTTCAATTTATCATTCTCTAGTGTGGATTACTCATTGGAGGTGTTCGATTTTGGACACTGTGGTTTGCGACAATCCGGTGCGAAGTAAAATCAACTGTTCAACGAAAATCAAATGTGATTTTTCTTATTCTCATGAATATGAATATTGTACATTCATGGCAAGATCAATAACATTGGTTAAAAATTTTAAATTTCGCTTATGTATGAGATGCATGTAACCAATAAATTCCAACAACATGTATAAGCAGAATTTAAAATTTTTAACCAATATATCTGATCTTGCCATGAATTTATAATATAAATATTAATGAGAATAAGAAAAATCACCTTTAATTTTTGTTGAACATTTATTTTTCCTTCTCACCGAGTTGTCGCAAACCACAGTGTCCAAAATAGAACACCTCCAATTGTAATTCACACTAAATAAGGATTAAATGAACCAAATAATGATAGAATCACAAGGCTTGGCCGAATTCCACTTGATACTAGTGACCGAATTCTAGCAAGTGTATTAGATCGGCTAGTAATACAGGGAAATATAGATTAAGACCCCAAAATATCGTACCCAAGGGAACATGGATTGCTAAGGATAATACCTATATATGAATTAAATTAATCCGAGATTGTTTTCCAAATGTTTTTGATTTAAAAGCAAAAATTAAACAAAATAAACAATTAAACAAAACAAAAGCTAAAACATGAATTAAAAACAGAGCAATAACTGAAATTCTCTTGCTAAAGGAACTATCCACCTTAACTTTCATTGTAATGACTTAAATTTAATAGAAACACCGGTGATTATGGAAAAACTAGTAATAAACCAAGATATCTTTATTCAAGTATATCATTCTTAGTATTAAACTCATAGACAAATCTAATACTTAGCAAGCAAATCTAGTTTTAACTTCCTAAATATTCATTGAAGCCTTTCTCAAGTGATTCCATTCCAATTCATTCTTAGTTCCTCCTCTCTTAGTATTAACCAATAAAATTCACACATAATCATCTCATATTTCGGATAATAATCATGCATAAACATTAAAGAGTTAATCTAAGAACATGCAAATCATTAACTATGTCAAAACCAATTTTTAGTTATTTATTCAATAAACCAACAATCAATTTCAACACAATCAAAGATAAGAATATGCTTAAAACCAAGAAATAATCAACCAATATTGAAATTAAGCTCAAAATAAAGTCATAAAAATGAAAATTTAAGATTTCAAGAATCCATTAGCAAAAGAAGAAAAATTACTTCCTAAACATAATTAAAAACTAAAGACAATGTTGAAGAAAAATAATGAAAGCATAAAAACAATGTAAAATAACTAAACCTAATTCTAAGATTTCTCTAATTGATTCTACTAATTGATTCTAATTCTCCCTTTTTCTAGTGTTTTATACTGCTATTTATAGGCAAAAGATGTCATGGATTCCTTCTCAAACTCTTAGAATTAAACAGGAAGTAATTTCTGCCCAAAATAGGAAGTTCGAGAATCCTTCGCGAAGTGGGAATTGCCATCACGTGGCCATGTGTTCCCTAGTGTAAATTCACACGTGGCCATGTGTTGCATTTGGTCTTTCTCACACGTGGCCACGTGATTTCCTCCTTTGTTTCACACGTGGTCACGTGTCCTTACTTCATTCTTCAAAAAAACTCTTTCACGTGGCCACGTCTCCTTCTTCATTCATTTTCACGTGGCCATGAATCGATCTTTTGGACCTCCCGATCACTTTCTCGTATAAATTTTTCATATTTGCATTTTTGGCCCAAATCTTTGTCTTTTTTACAATTAAGTCCTTTTTCTTGTAGATTAATCCTGAAAAACATCAAAATTTACAATTAACTCCAAAAACATAAAACTAACAAATTAAACTTAAATTAAACCTAATTAACACAAAATTAACCTAATTAAACACCTAAAAACATACTAAAAGCACTATATAAATGACCATTATCAACTAGCAAGGGAGTGGCGGCTAGGATTTTTTAGAGAGAGAGAATTTCTTTTCTCTTAAAATTTCACTTAACCCTAAATCCCCTTGACTTGGATTTTTTAGCTAGGTTAAAAATCCAACTTATAATGGGATTGGACTCTTTAAAATTGATAGTAAAATATTAAATGGGCTTATGGAATTATTAATAATTTATTTGGGCTCAATTAAATTCAATTTAAGTCCTTTCATAAAGAACTATGCACAAAACCTATAAACTAGACCCTTTATGCATACACTTGGATTTAATCACCCAAATTAATTCCAAATCCCTCCAAATTAAATATTTAGGCTCCATAACACTTATTAAATATATTTAATTTATTTTGGTCAAAGAATTAGGCCTATAAGGCCTTCTATTTGGAGTTTGCGTGAAACCCTTCCTCTAGTGGGTTTCTGCTCCAAAACCAATTCTCTGGGCCTCTTTAATTTCTCCAATGGATATATTAATTATTATATCAGCCATATAATACTTATAGTCTAATAATAATTAATTATGAAATATAATATTTTAATAAAGTCTATTTTGCAGAACATTTCTAAAAATTTCTGCGAATATTTCTACTTGATCATAATTAATTAAACTTTTTAATTAATTATTCTCTTATTCATTTCTCTTCTCCCATAATAATATCAAATATTATTATTCTTGTTAGTTTATCATTTTATCCTTTACTCTATATGTGTGTGACTTATTGGATTTCTGTCCATATTGGAAGTATAAAATGTAATTATGAGTTCTATTCAAAACTTGCATGATTTAAACTTTTTTAAATCATTTTATCAATCCCTTATTGATATTTATGATACACTATTATACGAATCATGAGCTGCCTCTAGCTAGGCATCATGACTACCCAAATGTTAGAAAAGTCAAGTGGTTTGACTGTACCCGTCTATAAAAACAGTTATCGTGCAAATACTCCTTTCACCACTCTTATCTCAATTAGATTCTGAGTATGAATTTCTGTCAACTTATATAAATCTAATTATATATGCTCTATTAATTTAACCATTGTTTCTAAAATGCCCTTTATGGATCCCTATCCATCTTGACATATTATTCTGGCCAGAGATTCTCTGAACAAGGCAATTATAGAATCATGCGAGATAACTTCCCTTAATAAATCTAGGACGGTAAATCCTTTATCGATTACTCAACTATTTTCAAGTAGGTCATGATATACCCAACTCCTAACTATGTTCACCCCTAGTTGGAAGTAATCAGTTATAGAGTCAAAGTATATCACTTGCTACTTAAGATAACCTTGGTGATCTCAAGTCTTAGGATACTTGCACAACCACTATGAAGAGATTCCTCACTAACATAGATTTAATATCTATGTGACGATTCTCTTTACAGGTCTCCAATGAACTTGTTCTTCTAACAACCATCCACATGTTAGCTTTGATCATCTTCCATAATTACAGTTATGAGAATCATTGCTTAAACTATTCAATAAGCATAACATGTGCTAGTCTGTCCGAATTAACAATGTCTTATCTTGTTAATTTTATAACTAGGGATGTTTAGATATGATCACATTTGCATGCAATAGACATCTCATATCATGAACACTTTCATGATTGCTTTTGCACTGTATTTATAATATCTAGGACTTCATTTATTAATTTAATATATACAAACTCATGTATTTAAACATAGTATTAATAAATGAAAGATTCCTTTTATTAAGAATATGAATTCATACATATGAAATACATCCCTTTTACATGGGCTTTAGGGCATACTCTCTAACAATTAGAACAATCCAACTTCTCAAAATAATCAAACTCAAATAAAGAATTATGCATTTCAAAACTAAGTTTAACAATTAATAAGAGCACTTAATAAACTTTCAACTAGAATAAATTCAACCAAGACAATATAAGTTAGTTTCCTTTTGTTTGTGTGCAAGACCAAAATATTTTAAGTATTTTTCAAAAATCAAAATACCAATGCAAATTCATAGCAAATTCATGAATATACATATAAGTATATAAATAGTTTCATGCTTAAAACTCTCGAAACACCATAGACCTCTCCTTTAGCATCAGAACCCAAAGGTCATCTCCACTAAACAACTCAAAAATAAAAGTTAGAATCACTTAGATCTTTTAAAGGTTGTAATGGGCTAAGGTATTGGTTATCAAAGAATGGATAAAAGATCAACAACAAAAATAGCGACTCTAAGATAAAATAGGCTAACAATTCTAAACATCTCATGAACTCAAACAATAAAGAACTAAACTTGCTTATCCTTTACATAATTCAAAGTACAATCTTAAAATTCTCTCAATTTCACTAGTCATATCCTTTTTAGAAGTCATAACTATTTTTTTCTTGTGACTACCCCACACTTAAAAATTTGCCATACTTGCTAGCTTTATTTTAATATTTTCTTTCTTTTTTTCTTTTCTTTCTTTTTTTTCTTTTTTTATTTTTTCACACAAGCTTTGATGTTGGCAATACAATAATAACATGGGTAATAACAAGGTATCATTTCACTATTTACTTGACTTCAACAATGGCCATAAAAAATATTCTATTACACCCATCAAAACACCAATTCTTATTAATCTATCCAATCCTAGAGTGGACAATTCTAGAAGGGAAGATAAAAGCTTTATAGGCTATATGGTTACTATATGAGTGTAATAAAAAAAAATATGTCACGCATTAAGCATACCTCATTGGGCTCAAAATGGCTAACAAAGGACAGATATGCATAACGAGTAGGGAAACAAGTTAAGATATGGGTTAAAAAGAAAAATATTACCTAGGTCACTTTCAAGCTTGTTTTGAGTTGTTTTTATGCTTTGAAGGGTTATGAGGAAAGTTCTAGCATCTTAAAATTTCTTACTTAACTATTTCAATGCATTATTTTTCTTAAGTTCAAAAATTGGTCTTAAGTGTTTAAAGAGATCGAAACTAACAAATATAAGCCAAGTTGAATACTTAAACTAGCTAAAAATTCATTAAACAACATGCTTGTTCTACTGCTAAACAAGAATTTTAAATATCGCACATTCTAAATTCAAGTTCAATATGTTTACAATTTAAGAAAAAACTGGGGCAAACTAAGCTAAATGTATAATATATGATAAATGAAATAACTATACTCAATAACATGCAAAATAAAAAACCAAACATGCAAACTAAACTAAATTGAACATTTAAAACAAACAAACCGACTAAAACAAAATAATTCATCAGTAAGAAAATGAGCAAGGTAAGAAAACTCTCTTAATTTGATCTTCAAAATCTAGCTCAGCTGAGCTCTATCCCTCTCTTTTAAATCTTGTTGTCCTCAGCACAGTATGACAAATCTTAGCTCACTACATAACTTTTGAGAAACAAATTAGTGCCTAAGAGAAATGTATGCTAAAACACACTACACCTAGAACCATAATCAAGCCAAAAAAAAAGGCATGAGGCCAATGAAATTGAGTTAACAAACATACATTCCTCTAAAACCAATAAAGTGTAATGAACAAGACTTAATAATCATGGTAACCAAGTGAAGAAATGCAACTTAGGCCAAACTTGCTTAAGTGCTCAATGCATAATATCCATATGTTACAAGGTAGACAATGTATGAATGCATAATCTCAAGTGTAAAGATAAATGGTGATGGTTAGGCTTAAATAAAAGGAAGAGAAAGATTTTAATTGATCATGGTATGCACATAAAATAAGCCAATTATAATACAAACTCAACCTATATCGAGCCAATAATAAATTTGAATTCCAACCTATAGGTAGCTAAGAGCATATAAATATAACTCAATTTAAAATTAAACTCTAAGTAAGCATATATTTAAGAACAATAAAATCACACCAATTCATGCATATTAGTCTCAATAAGCAAATTGAAGTTTTGAGCAAATAAAAAACTAATAAAAATTGCCCCTAAAATTTCAAACTGAAAATTGAAAACTTAAACATCATTTTTAGGGCCCGAAATAAGCTATTACATAGGGCAAAACCTAACAATGAATGTCCATCTCGAAATGAGCTTTTCGAAAACATATTATAATAGTCAACCGGACACCTATAGCAAATATTATAATCAAAACAGTCACAGTCGTAATAAAAACTTCAAACAAGTGATAATTTGCAAGTGCTTCATAACTACTATCAAAATTTGAGTTACTTAAGTGTATGCTTGAGTGAGTATTTTGGTGCTTGAGAGTGATAAATTATATAGGTGTGCGATAGAGTGGATGTGAGTGCATGATTTAGTGAATGTATGAGTAAGTGCTTGTGCAAAAGAAGAAAGAAAAAAAATTATATAAGAGGAGGCAGCATAGAGATGTATGGCTGCACATGGCCAAGGAGAAAACCTTGCACGGTCACACAAGAAAGGGACTTCAAGCACGCGACAGCGCAAGCAAGGGGAAAGAAGATCGCACGCCAACGCAAAGGAAAAGGGATAGGTATGTGCCAGCACAGGCAAGGAAGGAGCAAATAACGCGGGAGCGCATGGGGCAAGGCAGGTAGTCGTAGGAGTGTAGGACGAGTAGTGTGCGTGTGCGGGAGTATATTGGCAAGAGGTAGTAGGTGTGTGGGCATATGAAGGGCTGAAAGACGTGTGCAGGCATGCAGGGCGAGGGGTATCTGGGCATGCGGGAGCGTAGCTGGCTGCTGAACTCCAAAATTTTTTTAGCCTTCCTGCTGCACTATTGAGCTTAATTTTCCTACACATTAAAGCACAACATTAAATTTCATTCACCTTAATTCCTTTTTAACCAATTTTAATCAATCCCATTAACCATATTAACTTTAAAATTAATCCTTCACTTTTGTAAATCAAAATTGAATCAATTCTTGCTAAAACTCCATCAATTTTTATTTTTGAACCATATAAACCAATTACAGCTCCACTCATACTCACTCAATTATGCCTTTTCCTTCTTTTCAAGCTCCAATTTAACTATGCCAAACAATATGCACATTTATCAATTAATTAAATTCCATTTGAAGTCCATTCTTAACTCAACATATGCAAAGTTCTCTCTTACGTTTATGAAGCTTTATGTGACTAAAATCAAACTCGCATCTAACCAACTTAAAAAAACATAAAACCATATTAAGTTCAATTAAGTTATGATTCACTTACCTCAAAAATCATATTGTCCCAATAATTACCCAAGAAGTACTTACTAATTCAAATTTAATCATGAAGCACAAAAATAATTAGAAGTAGCTTATTTTTTCAAACTCAAATCTTAAACTCATGAATTAAAAGACACAAACCAATAAATATAAGAAACATGCATTAAATTTTCAAACTAAAAAAAAATGGCAAAACATAACTCATAAAAAAATTGACAAAAATTCAAAGAGAAGAGTTAGAGAAGTTCTGGTTTATTGAGTCCCAGCTCGACTCCTGTTACTCTCGGGAGGTCGAGCTTGTGATCCAAATATGGGTCTCTCCGGACATTATTCCTCATTTTCTCCCATCAGTAAAAGAAACTTGTCATAGTTTGTTAAAGCTAGAAACTCTATATCTTCAATAAAGTATGCTTCCTCCTTTGGCTCATTAAAAATGAACTCTACTGACTCTTCTAACCTAAATAAATTCTTCAAATGGACTTGAGAATTTTTTCTTTCTTGCTCTTTTGGTGATAAATTCTCTACCAGAGATCCTACATCCTCTAAATAAACAGATGACTTATCTTAAAAAATGAATTGTTCCTCTTGTTTCTTATCCCTTATTAATGAATGATTTATTTCCTTACCACCATCACCTTGAAATTTTATAGAAATGCTTAAAAGTTTTAGTTTAGATTCCAACTTTTCAATTCCTTTCTCTTTATCCCTTAATAAAATTTCTTGACTCTTAATTGTCTCTTCTTGAGTCCTTATCTTTTCTTCATGAATTCTTAATTTTTTTCTCTTGAATCCTAAACTTCTCCTCTTGAATTCTAAATTTTTCCTCTTGAGTCCTTAATGCAGCCTCCCAATCCTCTTTTTCAGCATAAAATTTCATTTCCTTTCTTATAAGCAAGTCACAAACATCTTCAATTTTGGAGATAACAGCCTTTTGTGTGGCCTTTCATTGTTCTTTTTCAGCCCGAAATTGCTTGTCCTTACATATAAGCAGGTTATGAAGACGTTGATTCTTGGAGCTATAGGCCTCGTTTGAATATCGTAGTTCTTGATTCTGTCTCCTTAATTCTTCCATTTGTGCTTTTAATACCCCAAGAGAACAAGATTCTTCAACAAAGGATGGTGATGAATAAGAATTTTGTGCACGCAATAGCTTTATTTCCTCCCTTTCTCTTACTAAATCATTCATTTGTTGTTTCAAAAGAAACAATTCATAGTTTTGGACATCATCTTGCATCATCTTGAAAAATATCTCAAATTTTTTCTGCAAAGAACAACCACCAAATCAAAAACAAAAATCTCAGACTAACTTAATCAAAGATATTAAACAAACAGTACTGTTGTCCCCTGGCAATGACGCCAAAAACTTGACCAGTGTCTAGCAAGTATACTAGATCGGCTAGTAATATAGAAAAATATAGATTAAGATCCTAAATATCGTACTCAAGGAAACATGGATTGCTAAAAAAATATTTGTGTGAATTAAATTAATCCGAGATTGTTTCTCAAATGTTTTCGATTTAAAAGCAAAAATTAAACAAATAAACAAAACCAAAACTAAAATTAAATCAACATGAATAAAAAATAAAACAATATTTGAAATTCTCTTGCTAAAGGAACTATCTATCTTAACTTTCATTGTAGTGACTTAAATTCAAACAAAATACCAGTGATTATGAAAAAACTAGATGAAATAAAATCTGATACCTTGAAATAAAACTATCTTTCTTAAGCATTAAATTTCCTTGTTAAGAACAACTTAATACTTAGCATAAAGATCCAGTTAAAATCCTAAACATTTATTAAATATTTTTGCAAGAAAATTCAATTTCAGTTTATTCTTAGTTCTTCCTCTCTTAGTATTAATCAATAATTTCAATACATAATTATCTCAAAATCAGAAAATAATCATCCATTGACACCAAAGAGTTAATCCAAGAACATGCAAATCATTAACTATGTCTAAATCAATTTTTAGCTATTGAATCAATAAACCAACAATCAATCTCAACACAATTAAAGATAAGAATATGTTTAAAAACAAGAAATAATTAATTGATATTGAAATTAAAGCTCAAAATAAAATCATAACAATGAAAATATAAGTCTTCAAGTATCTGTTAGCAAAAGTTAAAGAAAACTACTCACTAAACATATTTAAAAATTAAAACAAAATTGAAAAGGAAAATATTGAATAAAAATAGAAGAAATAGAAAAACTACGTAAAAACTTAAAACTAATGAGTTATCATAGTTAATTATGTTGCTTTGGTGTTTGAGTCTTCTATTTATAGGCAAAATAAGTCATAGAAGTCTTCTAAACTTCCTTAATTATAATAGGAAAAGAATCCTTCTTAAATTGAAAAATCCTTCGACATATCGAATTTCAAACTACACGGCCAAGCAAAAATCTGCTTTGTAAGATGTATTGTCGTGCATCCTTCCTTATAGGGGTGCATGACCACTTAAGTTTCTTCCTCTTCTAGTGCATGGACAAAATTTTGAAATGCATGGCCACTCATAGATACTATTCTTCAAATGTACGGCCACTTAAGGCTTCACTAGACTTCACATAAAACTTCTGAACATAACTTTTCCAATTTCACAAATTTGGCCCAAATCTTCTTATTTTTTTGCAATTAAGTCTTTTTTCTTACAATTTAACTCTGAAACACACCAAAACTTATATTTAATTCCTAAAATACCAATACAAACATTTAAATTATAAATTAACTAAAATTAAACCAAATTAACTAACTTAAACACCTTAAAACATACTAAAAATATTATATAATTCACACTTATCAGTCTACATACAATGTTAAAATAACAAATTTATTTCAAGAGCTTTTGGAGTAAATAAAATAATCTTTATCTCAAATACCATTGTCTCGAAAACTGTTTTAGACCATAGATTGATCTCATCAATCGGTAAACCTTATGTTCGCTGCCTTTTTTAATAAAACCTATAGGTTGATCCATATAGATTTCTTCTTTTAATCCTCCATTAAGGACAATAGTCTTTACATCCATTTGATGTAGCTCTAGGTCTAAACTAGCCACCAAGGCTAAAATTAATCTTATCAATGTAAATCTAACAACAGGTGATAAAGTCTCATCATAGTCAATTCATTCTTGCTGTGTAAACTCCTTAGTGACTAGACGAGCCTTGTATCTTTCGATACTGCCATTAGCTTTTTGCTTTATTTTATAAATTAACCAGTTTCCAAATATGGTTCGATTTTATGAAAGCCATTTCTTCTTCCATTGTCTTAATCCCTTTATCTTTATATGGGCATGAGAGAGCTTCTTTTACATTTTTAGGCCCATCATTATTTTGTGGTGTAATAAAAAAAGGCCTCATTCACACATTCGATCTCAAATCATCAGTATGGAACACTTTTCCTTTTAGATTTTTACGATTTCAAATCTTGATAAGCATGTCTTACATATTCATCATAGTTCGAAATACTTGCATTGGGATTGAGCTCTATATTTACACTCAAATAAGGATCCTGAATATCCTTACTCCCACCAAAGTTAGGCATGCTAAAGCTTCCATTGGAGGAGGGATTTCAAAAATTTGGACCATTGAAAAGAGAGTATTGACCTTCTTCAGCAATTTTTCTCCCACTCAGATGGAGAGATTCGGGTAGTTGATCTTCTTTAGTTTCATAAAAAGTAAAGTCTTGACTTACTTCACCTAACTTTGGGAACTCATTGTCCAAAAATATAATATATCGTGATTCAAATTCCATTACTGAGCCATTTGCTTGCTTATCCATGAACACATACTCTTTTGATACGTCATAATATCACACAAAGATACTCTTTTTACCTCTTAATCCTAATTTACCAAATTTACTTTAGGTATCATGGACATAAGCAGCACAACCCCAAGGAAGTAAATGACTCAAGTCGGGTTGCCAATTAATCCATAACTCATAAGGAGTAGAAGCAACAGACTTAGTGGGTATACAATTGAGAATATATATGGTTATTAATAAAGCATCTCCCCAATAGGAGATTGGTAAATTTACCTGAGCTATCATAGAACGTACTAAGTCAACAAGAATCCTATTTCGCCTTTTTGCAACAACATTTTGTTGTAAAGTTCTAAGAATAGACAATTGATGTTCAATTTTTTTCATTATATAAAACTTTAAATTCTTCAGAAAGTTATTCTCAACCATGATCGGTTCTTAAAGCTTTAATTTTCTTATCCAATTGATTCTTAACAAGATTTATAAAAGCTTTAAAGCAACTCAATGCTTCAGACTTGTGAGATATCAAATAGACATGACCACACCTAGTATAGTCATCTATAAAAGTGATGAAATAATAGGCCACATGCCTTGCTCTAACATTCATTGGATTAGAAACGTCAGAATGAATTAATTATAAAGGAATTATGGCTCGAGTTCCTTTTTTGAATGGTTTTCTAACCAGTTTTCCTTACGAGCAATGCTTATATGTAGGTAATTCAACCTTATTTAAATCAACTAATAAATCTACCTTAGCTAATCAATGCATTCAGTCTTACCCAATATGGTTTAATCTAGCATGCCATAATTTCACATTATCTTCATACGTATTTGAAGAACAAGAAATGAAAGAAAAACTAGCTTTATTAGAATAATCAAGATCAACATCCATAATTATAAAATTGTTCGAAACATAACCAAAACCATAAAAAATATCATCCAAAAATAAGTTGACTTTATCATCCTTAAAATGCAGAACAAACCTAAGTTTCATTAAAGTTAAAATAGAAAATAAGTTGCTATGAATATCAGGAGCATAAAGCACATTGTGTAGGAGTAAGGTTCAGCCTTCACACAAGACTAATATGCATGTGTTAATTCCTTAGACTGCCACTCTGGCATTATTGCCTAGATAAATCCACTTTGCTCCAGCAGGTACTTGTCGAAATTCGTTAAAGGCATCTCGATCCCCGGTCACATGGTCCATTGTTTCTAAATCAACCACCCATAAAGGATGAAGTTTAGTTAAAAATACAGAACTTAATGCACAAATTTCACTCACTCTCGAGTTATAATAGTATACCTATTTAGGCACTGTGCAATCTTTAGCATAGTGTCCCTTCTACTGGTAGTTGAAACACTTCACCTTAGAAAATATTCACTATTTTTTTGCCTTTGGATCCTTTTCCATTCTGCTTAACTTTCCACTTTTTAAGCTTTTGAGCAATTTCTTTGCTTTTCCATGGAAGCATCTTTTCTTGTTCTAGTTTGACTTCTTCTTACCAGAACTGGAGTGTGCTATATGCACTTCAGTATTAACTTTGATCGATGCTAAACGCTGGAGTGTGCTATATGCATTTCAGTATTAACTTTGATCGATGTTAAACGGTTCTCTTCTAGCTCCAAATGTCTAATGACATCATTAAATATCTTAATGATATCCATGTGAGTCAGTTGCATTTTCATGTGCTCTTAACTCTTTGGCAAAGATCGGATGACTGCCTGAACCTATTGCTCATCAGTCAACTTATAACCTGCTTCACCAAGCTCACAAATTTGTTCTCTATCTCTTGGAAATATTTTTGCATAGAATGATCGAGCCTTTCCTAATAAGTATCAAATTTGATCATTAAATATTAGAGCCTAGTTAGAGACACTTCACCAAACTTCTCCCGCAACACGATTCATAAATCTATTGCATTTCAATACGAACGGAATTGCATGGTGATATCATCTTCCATTGCACTTAAAAGGATGATTCGAGCAATAAAATTCTTCTTTTTCCATACCGTATATGAATCTTGGTCCTACTTATGCTGAGTAGAATTGCTAGCCTCAGGTTCAATCATAACTAAACTTAAGATTTCAAGAGCTTCTTGCTCCTCAAGTACATATTGGATTTTCATATTCCAGATTTCATAGTTGTTTCCATTGAGTTTCATATCTTTGTTCAATTCAACGACTATAGATTTTGAAGTCATTTAAATCCTCTGATAAAAATAGAACATATGTTACACATTTTTAAGAAAAATATGGCAATACATGCTATTTGTTATGCATCTGAAGTTAGAATCTAATAAAGTTATCTATTAGGCTCAAAATCAAAAAGGTTACAAATAATATCCAATTAGCATCCAAGTCCTAATATCTAACCTTACAGATTACGAGTTACGCTACCACTGGCAGCACGGTAAAATTTTTTTCAACATAAAAAACACTTAAGCATAAAACATGAAATCAATTTATAATTAGAAATGCTTACAGTCTATACTAATACTTTCATAAACAATAAACATATTCATACAAGTCCTTTAATTACATTCCTACACATACTAAAATATATATGCCATGCCTTCAAGCCACTAAAACCTGCATCTCACTTTTCATCACGATCATTCGTAAGGTCTTAGCTACTTCAATACCTTCGATCTTCAAACCTGCACATAGCAAAACACTACGCGCTGAGCATTAAAAATGCCCAGTGGTGGATACATATCCTAAACTTTCCCAACCTTTAATCAAGCATGCACACATTCTTATTTCCTACATCAAGTAACTATTATTCCTATTAACATACTTAGTTAAATTATCTTTCATAATTACTTTGCTTGCACTATAATCAGCCATCTTATAACAATTTCTTTTAGTTACCTTTAATCATTTACATAAGCGCCATACTACTGTCTTCCTTCTGTCCATCTATTCCTTTACCTCCATATTATCTTTATCTTTTCATTACCTAATCTTATATCTAACTAATTTGGTTTTTAATTCCTTAATTAACACTATTACCAACAATTTACATATTAGTCCTTAAACTTCTAAGTAGTGACAATAGTACCTTTTAATCTCAATCATTTACTCTAGTACGAATACTTAATCTTAGTAATATACTTAAACTATTATTGATCATACACTCACCATCTAATTCTTACAATATCATTCAAATACCATATAATCCTTAGATTAACATTCTTGTGATCGATTTATAGTCTAGCCCCTCATATTTTATTAGTTCACAATTTTGCCTTCTTTTTTCATTTATTTACAATAATGCCATTTATTATTCTTCTTTACATACTTCATTCATTATTTGACATACAATTTACAATTTGCTCCCTAAAGTATTGCTTTGGTGTCAAAGTACACTTTGGTCCTTGTTACTTCTTAAGTTACACATTTATCCATTAAATTTAGGTCTTCACCTAAACCTTATTATGGTCAATTACATTTTAGTCTTTCAAATTCCATTAAATTATGGTTTTACCCTTCCATTACACTACAATTACATTTATGCCACTAATTACACATATTTTACATTAATTCACTATTAATCATGTAAAATTTTCGTTTAGTCCTTAACTTATACTTTATGCACAATTTTTGTTTAGTCTTTAATTACTCATATTTTCAACCATCTTATCATTTAATCTTATCACCAAGCATAATTACAATATTAATCTTAATACTTTTAAATCTTTACAATTCAATCCTTGTCATTTCATTTCTTTTATTACTTTATTTTTATTTATTTCATTTCATTTATCACTCCATATTTATTCATTTCATTTCACTTTTTACATTATTAGGCTATTTTACCATCATGCCCCTAGTATAATCCCGACAGAAATCTGTAGACCGGATATACAAGATGTGAACTCCATGGATCCATAGTAATGCAATAGAGGATGACCTCGGAGGACCAATCCACCTCTGATCAGAACAAACAGTCATAACAGATACTATGAAAGATCATTACGATCTTACCATAGCAAAACAAGTTGCCATGACTTGCATCGCGGTATGGATGTCCCTATGGCTAGCCAATCATATTTCGAGCTAGATTTTAACCTCCTGACCACTACTAAAGGTAAAATTCTTTGCTCATTTCAGAATTTCTTCACATTTTGACATTTTCATTTGTTTTTTCATTTCGGTACACTTTTCAATCAATTCTATTGTCACTTTACACATTTTATGAATTATCTCACAATAATTCATCATTTTCATTCATTATATGAATTATTTCACAATAATTCAATATTTTTACTTATTACATAATGTCATTTCACTTCTTAAAATATTCATATAAATTTCATAAGTACATAATCACAATTATTTCATTATTGCCATTCTCATCTCATAATGGCTATGTTCATTTCATAATAGGGATATTCTTAACATAATGACTATTATCGTTTCATGTCATGTCTTTACACAATCTTATTTCTCATTCATAAATATAATTCAATTTCATATTCTTTATATATATATATATATATATATATATATATATATATATATATATAATTAAAAAAGCTCACGTTATCTTTTATTTTCTTCACTTTATTTTCTTACTTGCTTAGTTTCTTCTTAATTACACTATTACTTCATTTTAAGTTTACACATTTTATTCAATGCATAATGTTTCCATATCCACCTACTGTTCATTCATTATACTACCACTTGTACTTTCAATTTCTTTACTACTTTTCGATTCTATTTTACTTATCACTTCATTTATCATACAATTATTTTTATTTCATCACAATTAGCTTTATTACACTTAACATCCCCCTAGGTATATAATTAACATTCCTTCCTCCATAATTAATTTCTTCCTATTTATCATTTAACTCACTCAATTACTTACTAGTTAACCTTAATACACAATTATTCATCCTAAAACACTAAAATATGCGCATATATATTAGTAATATACATTTGGCCAACCTACTATTTTCCATCCACACTTCATTTTCCACTTTTCAATTTCATTTTACTTATTAGTTTATTATAACCTTACTTACATTAGTACTTCACCTCAACTTAGTATTCTCCATAACTTTACTTATCACATAATGCATAATTAACATATAAAAGTATCCCATTTAAACGTTAAATATTCCAACTAAATTGTCTCACACTTCACTTCACTTATACATTCATTTTTAAGCATTTCTATCGATAAATTCACAAAATATACCTATATATACTTAGTATATACATTTGGCCAACCATATAATTTTTCCTCCAAATTTATTTTTCCTCCTTGTATTATTAATTAAACTAAATTACATCTTCAATAGCATATATACATATTCATTTTACCTTAAATTACAAAATATACCCTAGTATACCTAAATATACTACTCAGTCAACCCTCAGTCCATTCCATTCAACTCACTTTTTTTTTTATTTTAATCCCTCAAACTATCATATTTAACTTTCCTAAACACAATTATTAAGTCTAATTCCATTACGCATGCATTATACACACATATTTATTACATACATAATCATTCACCCATACAAATTAAATGAAAATTGAAGGATAATATATCCACTTACCTCAAAAGTTTAATCTCCACTTTTAAACTTTTATTTCTTTACCTTAAATCCTTAGAACATCGTCTTCCTCCTTTGAAATCCTAAAGTGGCCGAATATAAACATCAAAAAAACCACCATCAAAATGCTTCTTTAATTCAATATAACATCATAAATATACTCTACACATTTCAAACTACTTATTTGAGCCTTTGAATAAATTTAAAAATATCAATTCCAAATACCTCAAATTTGTACCATAACTTTCAATCTTTAGTTTTTTACACTTCTATTCCTTCAAATGAAGACTAAAGGCTTCAATTATTAATTACGGAGGCTGAATTTTTCTTAGAAATATTGGATTTAAGGAGGAAATTGGAAGAGATAAGAAGAAACCAATGGCGAGAATGAGAGAGGAAACTTCGGCCAACAAGAAAGAAGAGGAAGGGTGGAGACAACTTTAGTGAATTCTGAAAAATTAGATATTTTTGGCCTTGTATAGTGGGTTGGATTTAGTCCAACCAAGTTGGGTCAACCATACTTGAGCCCAAAATTCATATAAAGCCCATTATGCAATTCAAAATTATTTCTCTCACTTTCCAATATTAATTTATCCCAAAAATAATTTCATAATTCATAAAATATATAACTTAGCCTACATATAAATTTTTACATCAATCAAAATTCATTTTTTTATCCAGTTCATTCAAACTGATCCGATTATCAAATATTCGGTATTACTGTAAAATTATTTTTTTACTATCAAATAATTCCAAATATTATTTAAGGTCCATCTGAAATTTTTTATAATTTTTAAAGATTATTTGCTATTTTTAAAGGTTTGTTCAAATATATAACTTAACCTACATACAAATTTTCACATCAATCAGAGTCTATTTAAATGGCAGATTTCCTGATTAAGGAAAATTCTAATATGAAACTAATTTCATATGTATTATTTTCTATTTTGATATTTTCTCGCTTATATCGGAATAAATTTCTTATCTCATTAGTTATGGTTGCATTCCAAACTCTTTTAATTTTTTCACATATTAATCCCTTCGTGACGAAAAACGTGAAATTGAATAGTACATTCCATTTTCTTATGTATTTTTAGTATATATATTTCAATTTCAATAAGATGTGTCATCGTTAATACTTTTATTAATTTGAGGTTAAAGTACTAATAAAATGATGATTAATTTAAAATTAACAAGAAATATATGGGAGTACATCAAATTGAGGTGAAGATATAGATAATAAAGATGTAACAAATGGGACACGTAATTTAATTTTACATTTTCTAATCCACTAAAGACTTAATATATAAAAAAAATAAAAATTTAAAAATTCGATAATGTAAAACAAATATTTAGAAATTTAATAGCAAATATTAATAAAGTTGTGAGGCTTATAAATGAGTTTTGTCATATTATAGTTATCTTGTATTTAGATATGACCCTTTTTTAAAAAACATCATTAATTTATAAAATATACCTATGCTTTTTGAAAAGCTCTTGTGTAGTTGGAGAATTTTTTTCACAATATCTTAAAACACACTGACGCATTAGATGATATTTTATAAAGCGTGCAGCAAATTATCTGTTGACGAAAAAAAAAAAAAAAAGCGTCACTAAATGTAAAATAAAAGCATGACAAAATGATGTTTTTCTTATATCTGGATTTGTATGTTAAAAAAATGCAAGTGTATACAATGAGCACTTGAGAAAAATGAATACGTAACATCATAACTTGTCGGAAAATGTTTCCGTTTCTTTTGTTTTTCTATTATCCATTTTTTTAAAAAATAAAAAAGAGAAGAATTTAATTTAATATGCTATTTTCCTTTTCAAGAATATTGCTTTATTTCACATTTGTGTGAGATCCTTGCTTTATGAGTTGCATTAAATTTTAAATTAGTGAAATGTTTGGTTTGGTTTGGCATCATTATTTTGCTTTTTACCTAATCGAGATGATGATTATTATATGATACTTGTATGGTTTTGCATGGATCAATTAGCTTAGATTGATTGCTGTAATCAATAATAGCCATAATTTTGTTCTTTTTTTACCTGATGGGTAGGTCCATTTAAATTAAGTATTATTAATAACCAATATACGACAAATTAATTTGACCAAAGCAGAGATCCAGTACTTAGTTTTGGCTGCTTAGTCATAGCTAAAATAGTCAGATTTTTAAGGGTGTTCAATTCGTTATTCCTATGTATTAAGAATATTAAGTTTATGAGTAAATTATAAATCAACTTGAGTATTCAAAATAAATCCATCACGGATTTGAATTTAGTATAAATTTTATACTTCAAATATCACATCTCCAATCCATTTATGTATTTAATTGTGGTAAATGAAATTATGAATGTAAAAAATATATAAAATTATGAATGTAAATGAAAAATTGAACCCTTATCTTAAATAAGCAAAATGTAATATTTTGCCACCGTGCCCTATTGCTATAACATTAATAATGTATAAATTTTAATTTATAAATTATTTATGTTGATTTTTATTTAAATATTGATTTAAAAATTTACTAAAATATAATTTTCAAATTACAATTTTATTAATTTTTTTTATCTAAACTAATGTATTAATTAAATGGATAATTATAAGAGTACGGATGATAACAATCGGACTATTAGACCGGTTTAACAGTCCGACATAAACCGAACATCTGGTCCAAAGAGGGCTCGAAGAGCCGACCAAAGGTCGAGCTACAGATCGGCAACAGGCTGGTCCCGAGAACAACTCCACCACGTGGAACAGACAATCGTCACTAACCCACGTTCCCTCGAAAATCGCTGCTACTGGATTAGTGGCCGGAAAAAATGGAAAATTCCTCCCATTAACTCCTAGAAACGCGATAACCCCACCCATAAAAGGAGTAGTAACAGATATGAAAAGGGATGAATTTTTCTTTCACTTAAGAACTCTTATTCTCTAACCCAGAATCTCTAACTTGACCGTCGGAGGCTCCCTTATCGGAAGTCCACCGGTCTATCGTTGTTGTTGCAGGTGTTCGCAGTCACAAGGAGCTTGCTGTACATTTCTTTTGTCATCATTTGGTGCGGTGAGCGTGGAACATAGACCTTTTCCCAGATCTCAACCCAAACACTTTCCAGCCAGAAAATCAAACGTCCAACCCCACCCTATCAGGAATGCTGCAATTCCTCCCTCAACCCAACGACCCTGTCTTCGCTTTCCCAGTCATGACAATCCCAACCATTACTCCTAGCATTACCCCGCAAACGGCCCAATCCCTCATCACCGTTCTATCAGCAATCGTAGCACAAGCTCAGCCCCAGCCCTTACCCTCGCAAAACACCAATGTGCCTCACCCTTCTCAGCCTACTGCTCGGGAAACCTTCTTCCCAGCCTTACCCCAAAACCCCAACTCCACTATCACCCTAACTACTGAACAATTCAACCGCCTTTTGGACGACAGAATCCAAAGGCAGCAAAACCAAACTACCCTTCAATACCAAGGCAGTTTTCGATCACCCCGCTCTCGTGAAATATTAGCCGCTCCATTTTTTAATATTCGCCTTTCTCACCTCAAAACCTACAGTGAAAACACCAATCCCGAAGCTCATATCGATCAGTTCCAGCACACTATGCTGGTCCTCACAGATGATGACTCCGCCTTGTGCAAGATTTTCCCCCAAACCTTGGCAGACTCAGCCCAAATTTGGTTTTGGAACCTGCCATCACATTGTATTCAGAACTTCGAACAGTTCAGTGACATGTTCATCGCCAATTTTGTGGCCGCCATTCGCCTAAACAAGGTGTTCGCTGATCTGAACTTGGTACAATAAGAAAAGGGTGAATCACTACGCGCCTACGTGGAAAAGTTCAACGATGTAGCCATGGACATACAAAATCTGAACTTGGAGGTCGCCATTAACGCCGTAATCCGAAACACGAGGTGTCAGGATTTCAGCGACTCCCTAAGCAAGAAACCCTCGAACGACTTTACCGAGCTAATGTCCCGAGCACACAAATACATACGCATAGATGAGGCTTGGCATCTTCGCCATGCCTCCCAAAAAACATGGGCACGGAGAAGGAGGGGGGAGACAGCATAAGATTCATTCGAAAAGGTGGAAATCCAAGCAAGGCCAACCAAAAGAAGTACCGAGGAGGCAACTAGACTAACAGGTCATATACAATCACCATTCCCCACCCCGACAACAAAAAAGATGAATGATTCACGCCCCTGACGGCATCTCGGGAATAAATTTTAGCTTGGTTAAAGCAAAACAGAAAGGTTAATTGGCCAAGACCCATGAGGAAAGATCCGAACAGAGATCAAGGCCTCTATTGTGCTTTCCATAGAGACAAAGGCCATGAGATCGAAGAGTACAGGCAACTCAAGTGGGAAATTGAGCACCTAGTTTGGAAAGGAACCCTCGCTCGTTTCACCAAGCAAGATGAGAGAAGGAAAAGACAGAGGTCGCCATCTCCTCAACCGAACAAGAATAGAACCAATGGCAGAAGACGAACACCCACTGGAGTCATACATATGATTGCCGGAGGTGAGCAACGAGATCATTCACGGAAGAGGAAGTCCAAGGAGGTCATATCCGTCTGTCGGGGGACAAACTCGGCCACAAATATGATCCAATTTACAGCGGTCGATGGTGCATATGTTCAGCACCTACACACGAATGCCCTAGTTATTGAAGCAATCGTTCAAGACTTTCTGGTCCAGCGAATACTAGTCGACACGGGGAGTGCGGTCAACCTCATAACAGCTCAAGCATACAGAGCATTAGGGATGTCAGACCACAGGCTCGAGGAAGTCAGTGTCCCCCTTATTGGTTTGTTCGGAGTACCTATTCGGGAGAAGGGCTAGTAAATCTATCCATACAGCTCGGAGATGATGCGGTGGTTTGTACTTGTCGGACAGATTTCATGGTGGTTGATATTCCGCTTTCTTACAACGTAATATTCGACCGACCCCTACTGTCTGAAGTGGATGCCTATGTCTTCGTGAAAAACTTGGTGCTTAAGATCCCCACAGACGATAGAGTGGCCATTTTGAGAGGAAATTAAAAAATGGCTCGGGAGATGTACTTAACCACGCTCAGAGGGCCAATCAAGGTCTACCCCTTGACGTAATGGATGTACCAGAGAAAGAGGAAAGAAGGGCAGAGGCAAAAGAAGTGCTGCAAGTGGTCGAACTAGAGCCAGAAAAGAAGGTTCAGATATTTGCGAGAAAGACGGGGGCGGAGAAAGAAGCTCTACTCTCAACCCTCAGGGAGTTTGTAGATGTTTTTGACTGGCAAACCTCGAACATCCAAGGGGTCAAAAAAGACTTAGCAGTTCACTCGTTGAATGTTCGGCCAAAGTGCAAGCCAGTAAAACAAAAGAAGAGGAATCATGCCCCCGAGAGATAGTTGGCCATCGAGCAAGAAACTGCGACTTTGCTTGAAAGTGGTTTCATCAAGGAGATATTCTATTTGGACTGGCTGGCAAATGTGGTTCTTGTCCGAAAAAGCGGTGGCAGGTGGAGGATGTGTGTTGATTTCACCGATCTAAACAAAGCATGCCAGAAAGATTTCTATCCGTTGCCAAATATAGACACACTTGTGGAATCAACATTAGGGTTTGAAGAGTACGCCTTCCTCGATGCCTTGGCGGACTACCATCAGATCCCGATGGCCCACTCAGATGAAGAGAAAATGGCGTTCATCACTCACAGAGGAACCTACTGTTATCGGATCATGCCCTTCGAATTAAAGAATGCAGGGGCCACCTACCAAAGGCTGATGAATAAGCTGTTCGATGATCAGTTGGGGAGAAACATGGAGATCTATGTGGATGACATGATCGTCAAGAGTCGAGCCTCGATTGACATGTGCACAGAGCTGAAGGAGACCTTCCAAAGACTTCGAGAATTAGGCTTGAAGCTCAACCCCAAGAAGTGTGCCTTTGAGGTCCAGTCTGGGAAATTCCTTGGCTTTATGATATCGAAGCGGGGGATCGAAGAAAACCGGAAGAAGATCAAAGCGATCATGACCATGGACCCACCTAAAATAGTTCGGGAAGTACAACGGCTGAATGGAAGGATAACAGCTTTGGGCATGTTCATATCATGCTCGGCTAAATGGTGTTTGCCTTTCTATCAAGCAATCAGGAACCTCAAGAACTTTGCCTGGACGGAAGAGTGCCAGCAAATATTTCAGGCCTTGAAGCAGTTCCTATCAACCCCACCACTGCTCAGCAGGCCATTAGCTGGTGAAGTTTATACCTCTACTTGGCTGTCTCAACTGGTATAGTAGGGTCGGTGCTGGTCCGAGAAGAGGATGACCAACAGTTCCCTATTTACTACACTAGCAAAGTACTTCGGGGGATCGAACTCAATTACCCCATCTTAGAGTAGTTGGCCCTCGCACTCATTACAATAACAATCAAGCTCCGATCGTACTTTCAGGTGCACATAATTTTGGTGCGCACAAACACAAACCTACGAAGGTGTTACAAAGGCCATAATGTTAAGGCAGATTGACAGAATGGGCCGTCCGTTTGGGAGAATTTGATGTTCGGTATGAGCCACTGACATCCATGAAAGCACAAGTGTTGGCAGACTTCGTAGCCGAGTTACATGAACCAGTTCTCAAACCAGAAAAAGTATCGTGGAAGTTGTATGTTGATGGGGCCTCGAGTTCGGAAGGAGCAGGGATCGAAGTAATTTTGAGGAGTCCATTGATAATCCAGATTCAAGCCATGGCACGTCTGACCTTTCTAGCCTCCAAAAATGTGGCAAAATATGAAGCCCTCTGTTACGGGCTGCAGTTGGCAACAGAAGTAAGGCCGGACAACTTAGAGATATTCTCAGATTCTCAACTGGTGGTCAGTCAACTGAAAGGAAATTTTGAAGCTAAAGATCGTTCAATGATCCACTATAAAGAGCTGACCTCTACCCTATTAGCTAGGCTTGAAGAAAGGGAGGAGCTTAGTCCATCACTCAGATACCCCGGTCGGAGAATGCGGAGGCAGATACTTGTCTCAACAACCTAATTGACAATGCAGACATCATTTCCATCATCATCTCATGCCCCACCTACGAGACCTATCAGGTTCAAGTTCAGGAGCCAATGGAAGGTTGGCGCTTACCTATTTATCAATACTTGATGTCAGGAACTCTGCCAGAGGAACGAGCTCAAGCCAAGAAAATAGTTCGCAAGTCGAGCTTATATGCTGTGATGGACGACAAGCTGTACAGGAGATCTTTCTCCAACCTGTGGTCTTTATGTGTAAGCAGGGAATAAGGGGATTACGTCCTCAGAGAAATTCATGAAGGCATTTGTGGAGCCCATGAAGGCACACAAGCCATAGCCTGAAAAGCTCTCTTACAGGGGTATTACTGGCCAACCATGGAGGCTGATGCGAAGGCTCTAGTGCAAAAATACGATAAGTGCCAAAGGTTTGCAAACATTCCACACCAGAGCTCAACAAAGCAGAAACCGATCCACAACCTATGGCCTTTCGTCCAGTGGGATATTGACATACTGGGCCCTTTACCCCGAGCAAAAAGACAGAGGCGATTCTTGGTGGTAGCAGTGGACCACTTTACCAAATGGATGGAAGCAAAGCCACTTTCAACCATTACACCGACAAACGTGCTCAAGTTCCTAAATAAGAACATCATAACAAGGTTCGGTATCTCCCACTCAATTATAGCTGACAATGGCAAACAGTTTGATTGTCAGGCTTTCAAAAACTTCTACTCGAGGCTGAAGATCAAGTTGAACTTCACCTCGGTTTACCATCCGCAATCCAACGGAATGACTGAAGTGACAAACAGAACCATCTTATCCGAACTCAAGAGACGGCTTGAAGATGCCAAAGGCTTGTGGGTCGAAGAGCTTAACAATGTGTTATGGGCCTACCGAACATCACCTCGGTCAGCTACAGGATTAACACCCTTCGCGCTCACATACGGTACTGAAGTAGTCATTCCCTGTGAGATAGAGGTGCGAGGTGTCTGAGCATCTTTCCCTAATGCAGAGAACAATGCCGATCTAATGTATAATTTAGATTGGCTCAAAAAAAGGAGGGATTTCGCCCAGATACGTTCCGTGGCATACAAGTAGTGCATGGCGGCTTACCACGACCGTAGGATCAGGCCGAGATCCTTTCGAGTCGAGCAAATGGTACTGAAAAAAGTGGTGTCTGCTCAAACATCTGCAGGGGTAGGCAAGCTGGATCCCAACTGGGAAGGGCCATACATAGTTCGGGAAGTAAGTCAGAATGGGGCATACAGGCTAGAAGACGTCGCGAACAAACGACGCCCGCACTCCTGGAGTGGACTCAACCT
This sequence comes from Excoecaria agallocha, assembly GCA_037975025.1. Classification (NCBI taxonomy): domain Eukaryota; kingdom Viridiplantae; phylum Streptophyta; class Magnoliopsida; order Malpighiales; family Euphorbiaceae; genus Excoecaria; species Excoecaria agallocha. Next base: position 77,890,859 of record CM075807.1, read on the forward strand.
CAAACCATACTATCAGTAGTACGACACTCATCGCACCATACCTTGCACTGGTTCTCATTTCATGATCTTTAATTTTTTGTTCGTCATTTTCATTGTTTTTTCATTTCTATTGCAAGTGATTGTCATGATGTTCTAGCCTCAATGCAAGTACGACAGATGTTTCTGCCTGTCGGACACAAGATTAATGAACAACATATTCTGTTCAAAATACTTGACAAATTTATAGTAGGATATGTCCTCAAGCTTGGCATCTTCGCCACTATTGCCCTATCATTAAAGGAATTTCGACACCTATCGCCGCTAAACTTCCTAATTGCAAGGCTAAATATGCCGATGGTTAAGAGGCTCGACATTTACGCCAAAAAAAGCCCTATCAATAAATTAAGTTCGGCGCCTTACGCTGCGAAACTTAGTAACTGGTAAGTCCGCCTAGGCCTATGGACAAGGGGTTTGGCACCTTCGCCAAAATTGCCCTATTGCTAAAGTAAGTTCGGCACTATACGCCGCTAAACTTATTAACAAGGCTAAGTATGCCTATGGTTAAATGGCTCGACATCTCTACCAAGATAGTCTAATCACTAAACTATGTTCGGCACCATTCGCTGCAAAACTTAACTTGCAAAACCAATTACACTTAAGGATGGGGCTCGGAATCATTGCCTTAAAAGCCCGAACCTCTAATGATGCCCAGCCAATTCCTCTAAGTGTGCTGATTACACAGCCCTAAGGTGAATTTCACAAGCTTCGAACATAAGGTACGTGTTGTAACGCACTCATTATTTAAATAGCTCTTTTATCGGGCAGTTTCTTTGTTAACTTAATTAAGCACAATTCGATGATCCTAGGCTACATCGGGAAGATCGGGACAAGCGGCTGCTTTGCATGTATTAGAAATATTAGGAAAGCAAGCATGGATTGTAAATTGGAACACAATAGGAAAAGAAGGTGTTCGGATTTTCATTAAAGGAAAAAAGCTGTTACACGGAGTCAGTCCTCATCTGGATACACATCATCCAGAAAGGACAGATCAAGTTCAGGGTATTCCCCATTACAACAAAAGAAATTTTGGCGCTAAATGCCATACACTTGTTAGCTAGGACCTCGGCGTCTTTTTCCTCCCAAGCTTTCTCCCTATTCTCCCACTCAGCCTCCTTTTCCTTATAGCGAACGATCTCAGCCAGTAGAGCAGAGCTGGATTCTTTCTCCGGAGCCAAAGTGGCCTTCAGCTCGGCCACCTTCGATACAACCTCCTCAGCTTACTCTTGGGCCTTACGAGCTTTCTCCTCGGCCTACTCTTGGACCCGACGGGCCCTCTCCTCAACTTCGCCCATCCTTGATCGTATAACGTCGGCGTTGGAGTCAGCTCATCGACGCTTCGCAATGAGATCATTCATCTTCGCTATAGTCGCGCTGACTAGTTGGGATCCCTACAAAACACAAAATGCGTATATGTTCAAGAAACGAATATTAAAAACAAGTCTGAACCACTCACCTCGAGCTGATGCCTCTTCAATCGCTCAGCCAAATGTTCGGCACTCAGAGCAGTTAGGGGAGCGACCTCCTTCGGCATGCAGGAAGCTACGTGTACAAAGGTGCTGAAGTCAGGGTCCTGGAAAGAGTATTTGTCCCCCATAGCCTCTCAAAATTCGTGGAGTTCACTGATCATAGTCCATAGGTCCTTAGACTCCCTATCACCCAAGCCACGGAGCTCGGACAGTGCAGCAACCTCGACCTCAACAACTGGAGTCCCGTAAGCCTCAATAGTTGAAGTTCCCGATGCCTCTTCGGTGGTCGTCACTGGTTGAGCCTCGGGAGGAGGGTTTGCCTCCACCTCTTCCACAATGAGAGGCGTGCTTGGAGAACCTTCGACGAGCTTTTTCCTCTTTGCCCTCATAATCTCCGCAGCTCTGCTCATATTTCTCATAGCTGCAAATAGAAAATAAATTAAAAAAATGCATCAGTATCATGAAAGAAGGAAGCACCAAATTTTACCTTTTTTTCGACGAGGAACTAATTTCGAACCGTAAGGATCCAATAAATTCTTCATCTCCCACTTATCCTGGGCCAGTTCTCTCCAGCGAGATAAAATTAACTCCTCTTCATCGGAGAGCCATAAGTTTCCGTCGTTACGGTTCGTGTATCTCTCCCACGTTGTACGTACTTGAAAGTTGGCTCGCACTCTCTCTATTAGAAAGAACCGATCCTTCCACTTCTTTAAAGACTTCGGGTTCCCAGTGGACACCCCATAACCCAGTCGAGCTTGTATGTAATTGTGGTCCTCGGTACTAGCTCGGAGACCGACCACATGGGTTGCTCGAAAAAAATTCAATGTAAGCTCTATGGCTTATTTCACAACCCAAATCTGAAGAGCGAAAAGGGTCCGCCAAGCGTTGGGGTGAAGTTGCCCAATAGCCATATCAAAATATCTCAGCACGCTTACCTCGAAGCTCGTCAAAGGGAGGCGGATGCCGGCCTCCAGTTGTGCCTCATAAATGGTTGTTTTCCTCTTGTTAACGAACTCCGTATTCGCCCTTTGTGAGTTGCTGGGTCTACTGACGAAGTAGTCCGGTTCTGAGGTTAGTTGGACAAGGAGAAAACCAATCTCCTCTTCTTTAACTGCCGAACTTATGCTTTCCACTCCAGGCAGTCGGTGAGGAGCCTTCTTCTTGGATGATGTAGCAGTTCGACTTGTCAAAATAGTAGTTACGAACAGTTAAGTGGTCGTTACTCCCAGTAAAATAGGGAGCTATAAGTGTTCCCCAATAAATGCACGCGTGAGAAGTAACGTCACCTTGTCATGGCACGTATGGCAGGGTAACCCTGGGTATAGGCCCCCCCAACACTTGAGCAAGTATGCCGACCTCTGGCGCCGAATTTCGAATCAAAGTTCGGTAAACACTAAGGTCTCAAGTTGCCGCAACCAGTTCATTCGGCCCAGTCGCCATGAGCTCATATCCTGCATTACTAAGTGAACTTGTTCGGCGATTATCTGCCAGTTGCAGACATGAATGTTGCCCACTGGGGGGACATATGATAACAATCGGACTATTAGACCGGTTTAACAGTCCGACATAAATCGAATATCTGGTTCAAAGAGGGCCCGACGAGCCGATCAAAGGCCGAGCTACAGATCAGCAACAGACTGGTCCCAAGAACAACTCCACCACGTGGAACAGATAATCGTCACTAACCTACGTTCCCTCGAAAATTGCCGCTATTGGGTTAGTGGCCGAAAAAAACGAAAAACTCCTAAAAATATGGTAACCTCATCCATAAAAGGAATAGTAACAGGTATGAAAAGGGATGAATTTTTCTTTCACTTAAGAACTCTTATTCTCTCATCCAGAATCTCTAACTTGACTATTGGAGTTTCTCTTATCGCAAATCTACCGATCTATCGTTATTGTTACAGGTATTCGCAGTTATAAGAAATTTGCCGTACATTTTATTTGTCATCAAATATAAATAAGAGAATGATAAATTTATGCAGGTTTAGCATGAGTGTGGGTATATAAAAATTAAATGGATTTGACAATGAATTGGCAAATTTTCCTGACCTGTCATCCCTAGCTGCACACCAATGGCTTAATTTTTTTTTCCCCTTTAGTATTGAGAAAGAATATTATTAAGAGAACTTTACGTATTTGACACTAAATGTTTTTAGTTAGAATATGAGGACTGATCCGTTGATCCCTCGTAAGAAAAAAGAAAAGGAAAGTGGCACGTGGGATCACATTTTATAGATTAGAAATTTTTACAATGGACAAATTATAATATCATGTTACAATCAGAGGGCGTGTAGAACTTTAGATTAAAAGAGCCAATTTAATTGAAATTAATATTAAGAAAAATAAATTTAGTTAAAATTAATATTAATAGAAGAAAATAATTAAAATTAAAAAGATAAATTTAAAATTTATAAAATTATCCTTAAAAAATAATAATTTTAAAATGATAAAAGGGACAATTGTCTCCTTTTATCTTCCACATGGCTCGGTTCTTGATTACAATTACAAATATTAGTAGAAGAAATTGAAATCACTAATTTGTGCAATTTTGAATTAAGCTTTGGCCGGTGAATTAAATTATGATGATTATAGTATAAGTTTGTTTGCTGCAGGAGTAGAATATTTTGTTAATAAATAAATAACTAATAGAAAATTAGATGCCATTAGAATAATAATTAAGACCCAGGGATGAGGGGAGTTGGCCAGCATAATTTCTTAATAGAGACATTGGTTTTTGATAACTTAATCCAAAAGTATTTACTTTAATGAAATTTTTAATTATATATATATTATATATATATATATATATATATATATATATATATATATATATATATATATATATATATATATGCAATTGAAATAAACTTATGAAACAGTGATCTTGCCCCTCCCCTTGCATTTATGAAGCCAAGTTGTCAATCTTCTTCTTCCAAGATCTTATGTCTATGCTTTTTTTAGAAATATTTTATCATATATGCACGTAATAAGAAACTTCTAAACTGTAATTTTTATATGCAAACTTTCTGTAGCCGACACTCCCAATCCTGCATAAAACGATCATCATAATTTTTAGGCTTAGTATATATTTTTACCTTTAAATTTGGTTAAAAAAAAAAAACCTTCTGCGTATCTAAATTTTGCAAATACCCAATAACATACTCAAGCTTAATGAAAATGTACGTATTTTTTGTTATTATGTTAAATAATGAAGTTAATTTT